>PVHY01014314.1:0-16676 GCA_004024945.1 Uropsilus gracilis
TTGTCAAAAATTAGTTGACTATATATGTGTGGTTTTATTTCAGGACTCTCAATTCTGTTCCATTGGTCTGATTGTCTGTTTTTGTACCAATACCAAGCTGTTTTAAGTATTATGGCTTTGTAGTATAGTTTGAAGTTTGGAATTGTGATACCTCCATTTTCTTTTTTTCTGGTCAGGAGGCTTTTTGATATACGGGTTCTTTTGTTATTCCATACGAATTTCAGTAGTTTTTGTTCTATCTCTTTAAAGAATGTCATTGGGATTTTTATTGGAATTGCATTGAATCTGTAGATTGCCTTTGGTAGGATGGTATGTTTTGACTAGAGTATATATGAACAATAAATAAAGCACCTGCATTGCCAGTGGAAAAATGAAGTTGCTGCCACCATTCAATCATTACAAGAGAAACTAGAAAATGGCATAAAGCTGGTATTAAAAGTAATATCAGATGGTACCGAGGAAGGAGGAAAATGGTGAGACATCTTACAGGTGTATGTATTTCTGAGAGACCTAGAGCCAAAAATTTTTATTTGTCCAAAGATAAACAGGTTCAAAGTAAAAGGTTGGAAAATAACCTTATAGCAAACATTAAGAAGTGGAAAGTACAGTCATATATATAGCTAATAAAACAGATACCCAGCCGGGCATGGTGGCTCGTGCCTATAAGCTTCAGCCTATGAAGCGACAAGGGCTAGGGATCGCGGTTCAAGTCCCGCTCCGGGCAACACAGCGAGACCTACTATCCCAAAACCTGGGTAGCTGAGACTGGGAATTGCTTAAGTCCGTGGAACCTCAGACAACGTGAGCCTGTGGTTTCATGGGTAAAAATAGCAAGACCTTGTATGAATGAATGAATGAATGAATGAATGAATACCCAATTAAAAAAGATAACAAGTGAGAGAAACAATGGATTTTATATAATGCTGAAGGGATAAATACATATGAGAGACATGACACTCAGCAATATATAGACATAAAAAAAAAGGAGCATCAAAATATGGAAAACAACCATAACAAACCTAAAATTAGACGCTGATAGAAGCACAACAGAAGTAGGGGATCTCAATACCCCAATTATGTCAAAGCACAGATCAACCACAGAGAAAATCCATGACAAAACTTTAAATGAGGTATTAGATCAGTAGACGTAACTGACACATAGGAGATTGCACCACCAAAAGCAGAAGTAAATATGGAATATTTACCAGAATATGTTGAGTTACAAAACAAGTGTCAATAAATTCATGAAGATTTAAACTGTATCAAGTAATGTCTATGATCACATTGGTAGAATGTGATCAAACTAGAAATCAAACCACAAAAGGCAAATAAGCAACATGCTTTGAGAAGTAGAGTTTTACTATAAAAAAAAGCATGGAACCTTTATCATCTAGAAAAATGCTATGAAAATACAAAAAAATTGATGTGAGTTATAAGATGCTTAGTTTTGATTCTTGGTAAATGACTGTACAGAACTTGTCTTTATAAAGTACACTTGCAATTCAGAATACAAAATATAGCAAAATGAACCATCCATTTCCTTTGAAAAATGATATTAAGTAAAATAGTTCAAATGTTATCAAATTTAAAGTGAAAAAGGAGCAGTTGATTCTAAGTAATACTAACGTAAACCAATAAATTAATTTTACCTGATTTCCAACTTTGCCACTTCAGGTAATTCTCCAAACTTTATTTCTTCTACTTCTAATTCTTTAAGAGCAGCAAGAATTTTCTGCTGATCTTTATTGGAAATTCCATTCTAAACAGAAATAATTTCAAGATGCAACAATATAGTTACACTTGAATAACAAAATATTGAAAATAAAGGTTTCTACTTGACTAATTCACTTATTGAAAAAAATAGTCTAGAAGAATAAAAATTAAAATCATTTAATACTGTGCAACATATGGATAGAATATTTTCAAAATAGATTTCAGAATATTAATGCCAACAGTGTGATAGACTTCTAGTATTGAAAATGACATATATTGATAACATATCTTCCACAATAAATCTTTGTATCTCTATTATCTGCACTATTAACTAAACTTTCCATCTTAAATTTAGCTAAAAAGTAGTTTTATTTTGAATCTTAAGTTGACAGTGTGTGTTCAAGTAGGAAAACCATTACATTTTAGGTATCTTACTTATCAAACCCTCTGATATTTTCCACAGATCACTTCATAATTCTTGACAGCAAAGTAACAGGTCTTGATTTGTTTTGTGAATCTTGTGAAAGGCAGTATTTAAATGGCATGTGTTCACAACCATACATAAAACATCACCTCTTATTTCTAAGTTACCTGCATTGCATTGTTTTGAAATCTAGTTCATATTTAAAAATGAACAGTTTTAGTTGAGAAGTCATGATAATACGAAGGAAAAAATCTAAAGTTTTAAATGTACTAAAATCAATTTAAAAATGTAACATGATGTTAGGTATGGTTACTCTTAATTATATCTAGTTAAGAATCTAGCAAAAGATCACTTACAGTCTAAAGTCCTACAGTTTTTAGAGAAAATAAATTTTAAATAGAAAATAGAAGTGCTAACAAATTAAAAACATGAAAGAAAATGCTTGGAGTTTTTGAAAATTGACACTAACCTCTATAAAATCATCTTTCTTCATGTTCAAAAGGTGTCTTAAAGTTATTTCCCTTTCCTGTTGAAAAGGAAAAACACCACCTTCTGATATGATTGTAAGTGTAGAAAGGAAAAAGCCAAGTGTTGTACATAAAGTAGTTATATGCTACTTCCTAAACACCTTTCAACTTTCTGGAGGGGACAGTCTATGAAGATATATAGACCTACACAACTGGGTAGAGTAATGAGTATAATAATAGAATTAACTTAAAAACTATATATAAACATAGCTACTTTCCCAGCATCAAAGAAAATTATTGATATTTGCTTCCATAGAACAGTCTATATAAATTTGACAGAAATTACATTTTAAGAGTAGTTAAGATTTCTAATTGCATTATATAAAGTGATCAATAACATTTACTTTTAAGTTCAGTATTTTTTAAAAACAAAGAAGTTTTAAGATTGTACAAGTAAGTTCAATTTTGATCTACCTAGTCTGAATACAAAAATTTAAAGAATGCTATCTAAAATAGTGGTTTTACTGTGTTATTATCAGTTAACTGGTTGAAATTATCCTTTACTTAAATTCCATAGTACATATCTCAAGTACTTAACAGTACTTACAGTAGTCCCTGGCATATAATTTAAACTTTATGCCACCTTTATCTAGGTCTTATCTTCCTAAAAAAGAGATTTAAGTAAGACATTTCAGTCAATGGTTATGATAGCAAACATCAGCAACTACATAAACCAACTAATAAGAACTTAGGTATGCAAGGAGGAGCTCTGTGAAGGTTTTGGTAGCAGGTAAAAGCTGCTTAATTCAACCAGCTTCTAACTTATTTACATTTCTAGAACATTCAGTTTTTGAAAGTTTATTGTAAGTTTAAAATTGGATATAATGGAGGATATAAAATGGGATATAATAAAGGAAAAAGCAAAATTGGCACTCTTTATTAAGCATATTTATGAATTATTATTTAATTTTATGTTAACCAAGAAACATACACACACATGAAATTCACTCTTACACAAAATCTTACCCTAAATAAATCTGTCATATGTTCAAGTCCAAGTCCATGTAAAAATATTTCCAGATCTCCAACTGCTGTATATGAACTATACATATTTACAGAAATGTCAATTTCAGAATAAGTTATAAATGCACAAACAATAAATATGTATTTATAATGTAGAATGAGAATCGGTATGAATGAATTTATGTAGAATTTTGCAAATTTATGCAACAGATCTATGTTATATGAAATAAGAAATATTTAGAGTGATGATATTAAATGAAGACAGAAAATGATGACAGTAAAATATAGTTAATCTTTCTGAGAAAACACGTAGTTTAGTTTCTATCTCTGTATATACATACCTTTTGTTGCAACAATATTTAATAACATAAATATTTTGTTAAGAATAATTTTAATGAGAGTAAATAGAAGAAATTTTTTGTGGGCATGTACTGAACAACTGTGTTCAAGGAAAAATCGTCATCTTAATTCTAGCTTATAAAATCAGAAACGTGCTAAAAAGAATTAGAAACAATATAGTTTGTACTCTAACAAAATATGATCTTAGAATACTTTAGGGATAAATTTTCTTTAAAGTTTACCTTGGAAATTAAAAAATTCTCATTACTTTCAGTACATATGTGTGTGTATATATATATATATTTTTTTCCCCCCGAAAATTATGGAGAAAATAGCACTGAAAATTCAGACACATCTAAGAGATATTTAAAATCATATAAACATTTAAATTATAATATTTTTCAAGTCATCAGATTTACTGCAATAACAAGCATAAGTTTTGCTCATTAAAGGTATTTTTGTTGAACTGAAAAATGTTACCTAAATGTATGATCTTTTTCCTTATCAGAGTCTGCTATCAATAGCTTACAAATAGACTCTTCTTTAGTTAGCTGTGGAAGCCTCCTTTCCAATGGGTTGATAGTTAAAGAAAGAAAGTTGAAGATCTGAAAAGAATCAACAAGCAATTCAAATGCAGTTAAATTGTTATGTTACCACTTAACACTTAAAAGAAACTAAACATGATTTGTATCTAGAAAGGAAACTTCTGCAACTGAGGAGAAAGTTTTTATATTACCCTGAGAATAACTTGTATTAAACTCAACAAAATATTTACTTTATCTAAAATAATAATCAGAAAAGAAAAAAAAAGTACATCTAATTCAAAACAGTAAACATTATGGGAAAAGAGTAATTTATTTTCAGTAAAATATAAAACAATATTAAAACATCCATTCTATCTTTGATGTTTATAAATTTTTTATTATATCAAATTTGGTGTCTACCCTAAATTTAACTGATTTAAATTTAAAAAAATTTTGAAGTTTAAAAGAAAGACCATATTTTTCTTTTTAAAGTTTCAAAGGGTTTGTGATTACTATTTATTCTATAATAATTTTGGAAAAAAATTTTAGTTAGAAAATGATAGATATATTTATCAGATGATTTTAAAAATTAGAGGTAGTTATTTTATATGCAAAGTGGTATATGGTATGGTCTGATTTTTATAGATTGAGACTTTAGATCTGCTTTTTTTTTTCCTTTTAAAAATAAGACTTTATTGAATTATCATTTATTAACAAAGCTATATGAGTTTTGGTGTACACCCTCACTTCGATGTGTGTGGAAGCTTGCCATCACCAGAGTTCGAATGTCATTCCCATTATAAGATGAGATTTTGGAATATCACATACTTGAACCTCAGAAACTCAGTTTCAGAAGCTCTTGTATGATGTAACTCATTCTCACAATTCTAGTGTATTTGATCCTTCCTTAGAAATGATAGCTGTTAGGCCAAAAGTCTTAATATTTAAACAAAAAGTTTCTATCAGTAACTAATATATGACAAATACATATATGAATGTGAGCATTTGAATGAAAGATCACATAGCCAACTATGTCACCACTTTATTATATACCTTGTCATATGTATAGGAGTAAATGTTGCTTAAAAGGTTTAATTTTTCATTGTTTAATATGAACAAAGTTTTAATTATAAGCTCAAATATTAGATATTTACTAGCTTTCTCAATATATTAATTCATAAAAACCTGAAACAGTTTGAAATGCTTATTTTCAAATAAGCAGTTTTATTTCTAAAATAAAATGAGAATAAGACTTTATTTTTCTTTTACATAGCTTTTAAATTACCACATTACAAATGCCTCTTATTTAGTAAAAGATGAATAGTCTAGCAATACAAACTTTTATTATCTGATTAGAGAAAAAAAATATATGTTTAAACATTTAATAACAGCCAGATACACTATTATTAGAATTTCAAATTCTAAAAAAAAAAAAAAATTCTACAAATGATAGTGTAATGTGTTATACAAAAATTTAGTATGATATCTAGAAGGATACCTCCAGATGTTTATTTCTTTTCGCAATTTCACTTGGTGTCTTTCCATCTTTGGTTTGTAACATTTTATTAGCACCAAGTTCAAGCAACTTCAAAACGACATTTTTATGGCCCTGTCGTGCTGCCCAAGTTAAAGCCTGTAAATGAGGAAAAGAAATTGAGTAAAGAGTGAGACTGTATCCAAAACAGAGAAGAAAACTTTTTGGTAGTATTTATGGCAAAATAAAAGAAATGAGCAATGCTTAATTAGTGGAATAAGGCAATCTCTTCATTTCACAATATACTGTAAATATATTTCTGCAGTTGTAATTATAGAGCGGACTGCCAGTGCTCACTAATTTTATAAAACCAAATAAAATTTACAGTCAGGTGATACTGTAAAATCAAACCATTTATCTGCCAATCACACAACTGTTTTTCATAAAAAAGGATCCTAGGTGTATTCTAGCAGACAGGCCTTATTGTGTGGTACAGTTCCTTCCACTACAGACCAAGAGTCAGGCACTTTTTCTTTAGTTCAGCTGCTGCTGTTCTCTACCTAAGAGCAATTAGATCCCACATTCTTCAAAGTTGTTTTCTTTCTTTTTTTTTACTTTTAATTACTGGTCATATTAACAGGATACTGATATCCAAGAAATTAGTAGAGTGCTGTAAAAGTAATTCTCACGGTATAGCCATTCTCATCCTGGGTGTTAATTTTTGCTCCGTGAGCAACGAGGAGTGCCACAACCTGAAGGTGCCCATCTCGAGCTGCATACATGATGGGAGTCATCAATCTCCTGCAGAGGAGCAAGAGAAGAAACATTTGGGCAAATACAACCACAAAGGGCTACTCAATTTCATAAGTTTAACCATACATACAACTATCAGTATTGTTTTGAAAATAATGAAGAAAAATAAAGCTCTTAACAAATTAGGTGATTTAAAAGTCCAACTGCCCAGCAAATAAACGTGAAGGATGACAGAAGTACTGAATGCTTATGTAGCACCCTCTAGTGAGGAAGTGGGTTAAAAACGCTAAATATGCTATGCTAGTTTCTATTATGAAGTTTCATGAATTCACATTATCGATGTAGAAAAATACCAGAGTACTCACAAAATGTTTATGCTGGGAACATAGTGATGAATGACACAAATGGTTTCTATCTTCAAAGGTTTGGCTCATACTAAATGCTTATTACATTTTATTTCAAAGATTGCTGGAATATGAATGCATTTTTAAACCTCTTCTTAATGTATTCTATTATGATCCTACTTGAGTTTAAGACTAAAAGAATTTTGTACTGACTTAGAAACTCTAACCAAGAAAGAGATGAATTTAATATTATAGCGATACTGAAAGTAGTTTCTGGGAGAATAAAGTGGTTTCTTTCTAAATTGTCATTTCCCAAAATTAGAGATTCATTCCCCGAGAGTGTTTCTGGACCTACTGCAAAGGACACCAGAAAGAGTCTATCAGTTCTAATAGGGCTGAACTTTAGCATCATGTTCTGACTGTCTGGTTACATGACTGACAGATTTATACTGAGGTAATGATTTACATTGTTATTTATATTTTGGAAGTATAGGGTCCCCTCACCCTCCTTTCAAGGAGGTCTGTGATTCTGGGTTCAGACTTCCTTTGTTGCCTTAAATATCTGAGTAATATATATATATATATATATATATATATATATATATATATATATATATATATATAAAGACTTCATAAAAGAACAAAGTAATTTCAGAATTCTGTGTTTTGGTCTCATTAAGGAAGTTTATGTTGGTTATTCACATTACTTAGACTCCCTATAAACTAATTTCAAATATAGTTTGTTAATATGAAATAGATCATGAACCTTTACACCAATACATTTAGCACAAAAATAGTCTATTCCCTAGCATATTATAGTTATCCAAAGAAAATGAAAACTCTAATACAAAAAGACTTATGCATGCTTACTTATGTTCACAGCAGCATTATTCACAATAGCCAAGTCATGAAACCAACCTATATATTCAAAGACAGACAACTAGATAAAGAAATTTTGGAATATATATTCAACAGAATGCTCAGCTATTAAAAATTATAAAATAGTGTCTTTTGGGACAAAAATGGATGGATCTTAAGGTGACTATGCTCTGTGAAGTGTCAGAACATGAAACATCATAATAGGATGGTTGCAGTCAATTGTGGACTATAAATAACCAAAGAAGACCAACTGGCAAAGCACAGCAAATACAATTCCTAGACCATGAAAAATATACTCATCACAAGAGCATGGGAAAGGAGGGAGAGAAGGGGAGGGAAAGGCATAGAATGCTGGCACTGGATAAAGGGTGGGTGAAGGTCATACCCATATAGAGGTGTGAAGTCAAAATTCTGTAATTAATCAAAATTCTGTAACTTCAGCACTGACTATTGGCTCCTTTGGAGAATAAAAACACTGCACTGTTAGGTAGTTACCTCATTCACCGCTTCACGACAATCTTACAAAATCAATGTGCAGAGTCTCCAGAAGGTAGAATGAAAGTATGAGTTTCCTATTTACTTAAATCTTACTGCTAGTAACCATGATAGAAATTTTGTGAATTTGTACTAAAATTTGTTCTGAAATCACACTGAAAATCAAGCTCTTTCTACATATACATATATCTCTTCAAACCTGAGAAAGCAGCAGCACATAATTTTCTATCTGTAAATTCACATGGACATAAATGCTTCTTTCCTCCTAGATAAGAAAACTACTAGGTCACTACAGTTTGCTTATAGTTATACACAGTTTACATTAGTTTCAAATCACTACTGAAAAGGTATTACAAGTAAATGTTGCATTGGTTTCTAACCTCTAAGGGAAGTTGAGTTTAGTGACTGGAACAAGTTCCTATAATAGAATCTAGATTACACACTTTCTAGAGAGTTATTAAAGTGGTACCATCAGTAGTGCAGTATGGCAGCTTTGAGATGGTAGAGAACTATTCCAATGGTGTTACAGTTGTAGAAATTTGTAACATGTAGTTTTCTGTTTTCTATATAGATTGATGAAATCTAAACAAACTTTTCAATCTTATAAATTCTTACAAACTCATAAACACAACTTAAGAACTCTTTAGGGGAGTTATAAAAATTTTCTAACTGGTGTATGTACGTGACATGGCCATTATTTGTGCTACTGATTAATTTCAATCTTATTGCATGGAATATTACAATTCTTTGATATCAATCTTGCTTGGCATCTGGTAGACCTTTTAATCCTACGGATCTGGGATTTCATTTTGGGGAAATTCTTAGCCATTATGGCTTTAATTAATAATGTCTAGCTTCTATTTTCTCTTTTTGGAACTGTTAATAGATGTTTATACTTCTGGTCAGGTTCTCTTTTACTTTTCTCATTATGTGGACACTAGAACATTTCCTCACATCTATTTTCCAGGGCACTCATTAATGACTTTGCAACCAAATTCTATATACAATTCTTCATCTTGACTTAGTTTTAACATTTACAATAGCTTCTTTCATAACTCGCTGTACTTTTTCATAATTCCTATTTGTTATTTTGGAAGGCAATTCCCTTTTATTGTTCATGGAGATGAAGTCTTTTTCAAGTTCATGTTTTTTCCTCCTTTCTTTTAGTCTAGGTTACTCTTTTGTTGAATTTGTCTTCCCTATTTTATGATGCTACATTCACCAAGGTTTGGTGACGTGTGGTTGGGGGCCTCTCTTCTGGCCTGTAAAGGCCCTGTGCATGGCACACTCAAGCCAGCAACCCTGGGCTGGCCTGTCAGCAATGCAATTCTTAGGGATTGCCAGCGGGCTCCCATCTGGTTGGTTCTTAATTTAAGAAGTTCCTCTGTTTTCACTCTAGAGATAATTGCCTTTCCTATTTAAAATAGAATTTTCTTAAAATATCTTGAAATACAAAATTTGCTGTGGGAGGCCAAAACTTCAGCATATATTTAACTTAACATCTTGAAGCCATCACCTTATTTTTCAGAAAATTCCTGGTAATTTTTCGGTCATGTTTTTCTCTCAGAATTTTTAGAATTTGTTAGGTTAGAACAATCCTTTTGGGTCTTTGATTAAGACATTTAAATTTACAATTAACCTTGTTTAACTCAGATAAATAAACAAATGTCTTTCTTAATGCTGGGTCATTCCAGTCAAGAACATGACCTGTCTATTCACTCTCCTGTAAGAAGGCTAAAGTATGTTTTGTGGAAACCCTATCCAAGTTTTCAGAGATGTTCAACTGTAGAGTCTTTTGTAATATTAAAAAAAAAATGAAAACAATATAATTGTTTGTTAACAAAATACTAGGTTAGGTAATGATAGCTTATCCATGTACTGGAATATTACATAGCTATTATAGAAAGAAGTTCTGTGTATCTACACATACTGGAAGGTATAGTGTTTATGAAACACATTCCATTTAAAATGTCAATTGCAATAGTTTATACAGCATTTAATTCTACTTGAAAACAATGAGAAACACAAGACAAATGATAAAACATGAAAGAAATTCTTCAATAAAGCAAAAATGAGATGGGAAACAAGACTATAGAGTGAGGGGAGAATCCTTAGTTTTTAAGTTCAATATTAAAGAGGATTTAAAAAGGGATCTTTAATGATAAGAATTTTAATTAAATAAAAGTAAATTTTGAAATCAATAATGAGGTACACTGGAACCAATGTTTCAAATTCAGATAAAATCAGTTGTTATTGTCAATTCTAAATACACTATCCATAGTTTTGGCAAAACCAGTAGCCTTTTAACGGAATATCTTCATTCCAATCATTTTCAGTATACTGTCAGAATAAACTTGACAACTAACACGTTCATTCTTCTTAAAATTGGTCAATAGCTTTCACAATGAAACATATATTTAAAAATGTGTCACAAAGGTTTTTATATAGCACTGTTGAATTCTAATTCATTCTTCTACTCCAATATCATACAATCTAGTTTTGTAACTAGTAAGTGCCATGGTGAAATAAATACGTCCTCTCATTTTTCTCTGCCTGCACATGTACTTCCCTCTGCATTGAATATTCTTTACTCTCCTCATCTGATAACTCCTATTCATTCTTCAAATCTCAACTCAAAAGATTCTAGGAAGGGTCAACTTGTCATCTTTATCTCAGTTAAATTCTCTTAATTTCTTTTCCTACAGACACCATGATACTATGCTGTAAATGTCTATAGTTTTATAATTTCTCCTATATTGTCAAGTTCAGTAGGTAAGAGTATGTCTTTCATATTTCCTAGTGCTTAGCATATTGCTGAATAAAGGTTCATTTTTTTTTGTTCGTTTTTTTGTTTTTTTTTTGAGACTAGGTCTCACTATTTTTGCCTGTGGAACCACAGGCTCATGTTGCCTGGGGTACCACAGACTCAAGCAATCCCCAGCCTCAGCTTCCTAGGTGGCTGGGATTACAGATGTGCATCACCACGCCCAGCTATTTTTTTGGAACTAGGTCTCACTATGTGCCCCCAGCGGGACTCAAACTGCAATCCCCCACCCCGGCTGCTGTGTCCTAGGCTACCACCAACAGGCATGTGCCACCATGCCTGGCTAAAAGTTGACTTTTACTAGTGATATTATTTGTGTCATCCATGAAATTCCTACATAATTATTAATGGTCAAGAGTGAGTTAAAAAAGAATAAAGCTTATACATATTAAATAACCACAATTAGTTTTTCTTCTGGATAAATTGATATATTTCAACAAAATCTCCACTAGAGGGCATTCCAGGATAAGTAGAAACAAAATAGTGAGCCTGACAGAAAAAATATATATATCTTCCAAAATGATGTATTATTACTTGTCTGTACCAAGGATAACATGGTTGGTTTGTCATCATGTTATATTTTTACTGTACAGGTCAATATATCTACATTTTTAATGGACATAATCAGCTTTTAGTTGGGAGATTAATGAAACAACTATAATACAATAAAAGATATGACAATGATAAAGCCCTGTGAACTAGAGATATATTTTCAGCTATCAAAGTAGTTTATTAGCTCAAACCTCCTACTAACAAAGACTATCAAAGTTGATAAAATAAAAAGTATATTTGAAGGAACTGTAGAAAAGCCAAGACAGCCAGAATGTAGGAAGCCATGATGTTGCCTGGAAAAGCATTTGTTGAATTAAGTCACATATTTTCTGCCACTTCTTTTCCTTGAGACATTTGCCAGTTCCTGGGCTGTATGAACAGAAAACAGTAGAAAGGCCTTACTGGTCTAAAGATAAAAAATTAGAATTCAGGGCTACTGACTGGGATTTTACATAGCACTTAGTATAGCCCTCTTAAGTACTAAGAATTCAGAATAAAGGAAAAAGTAGAAAAATGACCTTACAGAGGCATTATATTCTGCTAAACTTTTGCCTTCAAGGCCTTTTCATTTTCTAGGATGGACAAAAGAAGTGTGGGGAAGGGCTGAAAGAAGGGATGAAGACCCTGCTTCCTAGCAGTCTGTTGTAGTTCTGTATAGAAGCACGAGAGAAGCTAAGAAGTGCTTTCAGGATTTTCACAAAGTTAAGGAAACAAAATGTGGTTTCTTGATCCTCAGAGGGAGAGTGGCTCAGACACACATCACGAGTTTGAGTTGTTTGACTGCAACTCAAGTTGCAATCACTCCAGGTTGAGTTGAGTTGTAGGGGAAACAAACAAATCCTGAAACTCTGACACAAGTTATCTTATACCTGATAATAGCAAGGAAATCTGCCCAGTTCTAAAGTCAGTGAGTAGAAAAATAAATATTTTCTGGAAGCAAACATACTGATACAGTGTTTATACATAACTTTCAGTATTTTATAAACAATTATTAGACATTTTAGGAGACAGAATGAAGTGAAGAAAAGAAAAAGACAATCAAATCAGATCTATACATGTTAAGAGGAACAGCCTTTGAAGTAAATATGATTAATATGTTCAAGAAAGTAGAGGGCAAAAGGAGAAATTGAACAAGAGACATATTTTAGAGCAAAAGTTTCATGCAGAAATTCTAGAACTGAAAAATAGGATTACTGAAATCAAGAAGTTAACAGATGGTTTAAGAGCAGATAGTTACATCAGAAGAGGATTAGTAATGGATATATGGGTCGGAGAAACAGAGACAAGAAAATTAAAGAATAGAAAATAAAGAAAAGAATATTAAAATACATAGGTGACATGGTTTTACTATTTTAAATCCCAGATGGAGAGGAAAAGAATGAGATAAAAGCAATATCTAAGGATATACTATGTGAAAGTATCAGACTTGTGAAATATATCAATAAATTCAAGAAGAAAATTATACCTAAGGTTATCATAGCAAAGTTGCCCCAAATAAAAGACAAATAGAAAATGTTAACACCACAGGAAGATAAAAATACAATACCTTCAAAGGATCAACAATAAGATTAACAGCTATTCAAGAGAAACAACAGTGGCCAGGAGACAACAAAATGATAGTTTTAAATTCTAAAAGGATGTAATTTTTAACACTAAATTCTATACTCAATGAAAACAGCCTCCAAAATTAAAGTGAAATAAAGAGTTTTAAACAAAAACAGACTGTCACAAGTAGGTATACTGAAAAAATGGTTTCAGAAGAAAAATGACCCTCGATTAAAACATGGAAAACAGCATGGACTGATAAGCACCAGAAAGGATGGAATATATGAGTAAATATAAATGAAAGCTGATAATAATATGACATAATAGATAAAGTTAAAAGAAAGCTGATATGGCCATACTAATATTAAACAAAACATTATAATGAAGTATTACTAGACATATACACTAAACTTCAGGAATATGGTAAACTGAAAATAAATAAACAAAAGCTGCTGAAATACAAATTGCAATAAAAGAAAACAAAAAAAAATCAGTAGTCCTTTAGAAGACTGGAACAAAAATAAATGTGGCCTAATTAATATACAAAAACTATTATACTCAATTATTACTAGGTTAGATTTTAATATACATGGAACATTTGCAAAAAATTGATCATAGTCTAGGCCATAAAGAAAAGTCTTAACAAATTTCAAAGATCTGAAGTAACACAGAGTATGTTCTCTAATCAGAGTGGAATTAAACTAGAAACCGGTATCAAAAAAAGAGGTAGGAGAGTAAAAAATATGTGATATATTCAGAAACTGGAATATTTCTCAGAAATAAAAACAAGTCAACTGCTAATACATAAAACATGAACATAGCTAAAATATACTGAGTAAAATAATTCAGATCTAACAGTATATGATGTATAATGTAACAACCAAAACACTAATCCAGTGTGGAATAAAGTAAGAGTAGCTACCTCTAGGCTTTGGGAGATTATCTTGAATGGTTCTGAAGGGACTTCCTTGGATAATAGAAAAATGTCACATATTTGAAAGAATGTGAGCTATACAACTGAATAGGTTCTAATTTTTGCAGTTACACAGAAACATTTACAGAAGATACTAAACTTTTCTAACAAGAATTGCTTCACTTATATGATAGTTATTCATGAGTTTAATGTTTATGTTAGAATTACAGCACTATGCTTTTTATTAATGTAAATACCATCTTTATGTATACTCAAGGTAGTACAATGTAGAAACATTAATTTTCATACCTTAGGCTTTATTATATTAGTAATCATCCTAAAATTCTTTAGCACAGACCATTAACATTCTGGTAGGAAAATGCTGAAACAGATAATACTTAGGTAAGAAAAAATTTACAATTTTGAAAGATAGGAAATTATGAAAGAAGACTAAGCATGTTTTTTACATTGTTCACTTCTTTCAGGATTCCAATACCGCTTATATCTCTGAATACAGAACTGCAATAATTGATTAAAAAAATCAATATTATATTGAATCTATGACACAACCCATTTTAGAGGGAATACCAATTTCAGAGATAACAATATGTGAAAAAAATATATGTTGGTAAATATATGAATATGGTATGTCTTCCATTTCAATTTTTTTTGTGTGTGTGAAAATGTATTTGGTGACTTAAATCTAAAGAATACTAAAGTTCAAAAAGAGAACTGTAAAAAGGGTGAATTATAATTTTGAATTATAAAGCAACTGAAATAACAGTGACTACTATGGTTATCTGTTTGAGGAATAGTAGGCTCACTTAAAAAATTATTCTTTGAGCTGTTTGAACAGCTTTGAAAAACTATTTAAGTCAATATGGGATTTGACATTACCATTTAAACAATACACTTTATCTCCTTTTTTACTTGCTAAACCGCTAGAAATGGTTATCTATTTCCATTCTTTCCACATTCCTAACTCATTTATTCCTGACCACTGCACTGCAATAATCCAGATTTTTTAATATGAAATAATCATTTTTATTGTTTAGTATAAACCACAGATAAGATTATGAGTTTATTTGTATTTTATTAAAATACTAAAACATATTTAAAGAAAAAAGTATATGTACATATTAGCTTAAGTTTCAGAAATCAAAAAGAGCTGTACATTTTAGAAATGGTGGCTCTTGTAATAAGATGAATGTACAGGAAATAAGATGAATGTAAGTGAAGGTAACATTTGATAAATACCTACTATGAAATGGCAGCATATTAAGTACTTTCACATTCATTATCTTGCTTTAATTTTTGTAGCCACTTTACTAGCTACCTAGGTATTATATCTATCCATCATTAAGGAAACTGAGTATAAAGATTTTTTAAAAGATTTAACAGTTACGTTAGCTTACACAAGTATTGTCTGAGGTTGTATTTCTAAGCTTTGTACTTTGTTATAAATGGATTAATGCTAAGTATCTCACAAAATATGTATTTTAGAAAAAATGATCGTTATATTTTGATTGTATGAAATTCAATAAGAACTTGATAGATATCACAAGAAAGAATTGTGAAGGAATCAAAAAATGTATCTTGTACCATGGTAGTCAATTTGATAGGGTGTGCCCCCCCCATTGTCTCCTGTTTAAGATTGCAGATTTCAAGGACAGGTATGCTAAAATGGGAGAATGACCTTAGCTGGAATTTCCCTTCAGGGGGATGCAGGGGGAAGAAAGAAGTGAAATGGTCAAGGTGAAACAGGTTTCCTGGAAGGTGGGAAATCAGGGTATATAAAGGGTGTGCAAACAAAGGGATTCAATTCGATTGGATTGGATTCAGGTTGGAGATTCGAATATGGAGACTGGATAGAGAGAGGTTCAGTGGAGGAGAGATGGGAATCGACCATCTTGTAAAGATGTGAGCCATGTGAGCTTGGCCATGTGGCCACCGAGGGCCTGCAACCCTTGGCTGGCCCAGACTGACAGCATGTGTGCTGAATGTAGTTAAGGAGTTTGCAGATTTGAACTCCGTGTTGGAGTTTGTTTTGCTGAGTTTGACTTGTGTCTGAAAGAGGGCGTGCAAAAGTCAGGCGTGAGAAGAAAGTGAACTTTGCTGGTTTGGCACCATGGAGTTCATGCTACCTGAAGGTGACAAGGAGAAGACAGCGTGGAAGACAAGGAGGAGCAGTCAAAGAGCGTCTGGAGATGGACTCTGTCTGGACATTGGTGAGATGATCAGGACTGAGAGACTGAGGATTTTGGGGCAATCTGGGAAAGGACTTTGGACAATACTAAGAAAGGTTTTGGACAATGTTGAAGTATTCTGAGTCTTACATGTTTCTTCTGTAATTATTAGGATAATTAGAAGTCACTTTGTTAGAAATAAATTAGTCTACACTGCACTT
>PVHY01014314.1:23243-39016 GCA_004024945.1 Uropsilus gracilis
TGGAAGACAAGGAGGAGCAGTCAAAGGAACATGTCTTCAAGCGTCTGGAGATGGACTCTGTCTGGACATTGATGAGATGATCAGGACTGAGAGACTGAGGATTTTGGGGCAATCTGGGAAAGGACTTTGGACAATACTAAGAAAGGTTTTGGACAATGTTAAAGTATTCTGAGTCTTACATGTTTTCTTTTGTAGTAATTAAAAAGTCACTTTGTTAAAAATAAATTAGTCTGCACTGATAGTCTTGCATTGGTTTGGTATTTTGGTTGAGAAGGCTGGGGATGGTGGTAAGAACCCACGAGTGAAAAGTTTAAACTGTGTTTTAAAGTTTTTCTTTTTAGGTCTGAAAGAGGAAAAAAAAAGCAGAGAGAAACTGGTAGCTGATGTTTGCATATCAATAGTAGACAGGTACAGTGTAAATGCTAAGTAACAGTTTGTAGCCTGCTTCCTAGGGAGAGAAGCAGGTATAGGTGTGGCTACTTCAAGGTAAAGGTAATTGCTAATGGCCTGCTTGTAGCCTGCTTCAGAGAGAGAAGCAGGTCTGTATGTGTTAAAGTAAAGGTAAAAAGCCCTTCGTGGTCGCCCTGTTTCATATCAGCTTTTCTAAAATTTCCAGTCCTGAGATTATGTGGTTACCTTATAGTTTTTAGCTCGAGATGCTATCATTTTAATTAAAATGGAATGACTTTTCCCAATTATATCCAAAGACTTCCCTACTTAAAATATAGAAATAATCTCTCTCTCTCTCTCTCTCTCTCTCTCTCTCTCACACACACACACACACACACACACACACACACACACACATGAATATCAAGTGAGAAACTATTTTCCACTGAGCTGAGAGAAGCAAGTCTTCTCATCAGTCACTACTAATGGTACAAGTCAAAATTATAGCATGCATCAAAGTTTACTTCAAATGGTGCCTGGAGCTCACAATTTCAAGGTACAAATCAGATCAAATCAAATCAAAAGTTATACTTAACTAGAGATTATTTAACAAAATAAAAGTTACTGTAAATTGATATGTTAAAAATTGCAGGTAGTTTCTTCTGTTCTTGTTTGAGAACCACTCTACCACTACAACAAAATCTATGCATCTCAGACAGGAAGCGGTGGTGCATGCCTTTAATCCCAGCCTATGGTGGGAGGCCAGGACTGGGAATCGCTTGAGTACGTGGGTCTGAGATCCGCCCGGGGCAACATAGTGAGACCTAGTCGTTCCCCCCACCACCAAAATAGCTGGGCAGGGTGGCATGCACCTGTAATCCCAGCTACCTGGAAGGCTGAGGCTAGAAATTGCTTGAGTCCATGGTAGCCTGGGCAATGTGAGTCTGTGGTTCCCCAGGCAACATAGCAAGACCTAGCCTCAAAAAAAAAAAAATCTATGCATCTCAGAAAAAATATGAGAATTATCTAGAGCTGTATAGTCCTTCCAAAGCTGCTGTACAGAACTGAACTAAATTAGGAACAAATGCTAGATTTGATAGTGGGTGGCATGGTTGAATGGAACATAGGTGACCTGAAGTCACCCAAAATGAGCAGATGAAAGAAGGCTGGCAGCAGTTGGGGTGACCGGATGCCACAGAACAGAAGGCTGGGTATGGCCAGGAACCATGGTGTGACTGGGCATGCAGAGCACTGGCTGAAGAAGTCTTGTGGGGCAACTGCCCATGTGGGCAGCATTGTAACCAGTTGCTGAGGAACTGCTGGCCTGGAAAAGAATGGTGCTGGAGGGAAGAAAGGGAAAAGGAAAGAGAGAGCAAGAGCAAGAGCGAGAGCGAGAGAGAGAGAGAAAGAGAGAGAAACTAACGAACCAACTAACCTTGGAGAAGTTGAGGAGCTCAAAAAGCTTCAGAGAGAGGAAGCAAAAAAGACCTGGGAAGGGAAAGAAAGGGAAGAAAGGGAAGACAAGAAAGGAAGAAAGAAAGAGAGAGAGAGAGAGAGAGAGAGAGAGGAAGGAAGGAAGGAAGGAACGAACGAACGAATGAACGAACTAACCAACCTTGGAGAAGTTGAGGAGCTCAAAAAGCTTCAGAGAGAGGGAGCAAAAAAGACCTGGGAAACTTGGAGCTTAAAACTTGGAATTTGTGTCTGCTGAAAAAAACGGGATTTATGAAATACCTGCCTCAGGTTTGGAGGGGCGTAAAGGTGTCATCTTGGACATGTGTTTTTGGGACGTTGAACTAAACAGTGAATGGGGTAAGATCATTAGCTACTTGGGGCATTAATGACTTTTGGTTTCCTTTGTTAATAAATCTTGTTTAAATTACTTTTGTGACTCTTGCAATAGCCACATGGGTGGGACGAACCTGGAGGCAATAGTAGTATTTTAAAAGTGCCACTTATCTTCCTTTTGGCTCACAGGAGCAAAAGAGTTCTTGACCCATTATCACACAGTATCAGATTCCAGCATAGTTATTTACATGTCATTATTATTGATTTATGAATAATAATGCTATTTGTGTTAAACATTTTTGGTTGGATTGACTATTTCTACTCTCTTCATTTTGAAGATTAAATAAAACAAAGATATTTAACATGTGGAGTCAAAAAGTAATTCAAATAGATATTTTAAGAAATTTGATTTACTTGCTTTTTATTACTGACATTTAAGAGCTTGCCCTCTGGAGAGTTAGCCATTATTAAATACTTAAAATAATTAGAGAATATTTAGGAACATGGAAATATTCTGGCATTATTCTAGAATTCCTAGAATTTGTAAAAAGTGATTTAGTGTGTTACACTAAATTAAGAAGTCTGAACTATTATTGCTCAATCAATCATTACATGGAGTGGATGACTCATGAGAAATAATACAATTTACTTCCTTTTCTTCTTAACTCAAGTTCTTAGATGATCCCTCTTGAAATTAAAACTTGAAAGACTGATCTGCCCTTCCTTTCTATTATACCACTGGAACCATTATGTTATGCCCAATTTTCAGTTATCAGCTATATGGCCATACAGATTGTTTATGATTTAAAAAATCATATCAACAATATTTAACAAAATGATAATTAAAAAAAAAGGTTATATTTACCGTTGTTGAAAATATAGTAAGACTTACCTACAAGCAATGTTTGGATCAGCATTTCTTGAAAGTAGTAGCTCTACACATTTCAAGATCTGTTCCTCCGAGCCACGAGCAGAGCATGCAGTTATCAAAATCGTTTGCTTATCTATGATGAATAGAAAAGTGAAGAAAACGTACCACATATCATGAAATGTATCTAACTGGTCTCTTTCCTTTCTAAAAAAACATTATTGATTGCATATATAGATTACATATACAAAAATTTCTTTATTACATATATATATACACACATATATTTTATATCATTGTACATCCTGAGGTTCTCCATCACCATGTCACCCGTGAATCGTCATCTTGATCTCTTGTGCTCATCCTTCCCCTGACTTTACCCTTCTTTCCTCTTCTCTGCTGTAGGCTTTAATTTTGTTGTCAGTTTGTTAGTTTTAAGTTTTTCTTGTCCTTGTTTGTTTTCCTTATATCTCACATAACTGATCTTTTTTCATCATTCAAAAGATTCTAAATATTAATTGCACTCAAGATTATAAAACTTATCCCAAATCTCTTGCTCTCAGTAAATAACTTCACGTCTTCCTTCACCAAAAAAATGAGGTCAGGATGAACTGCATTAATCTTTTAAATAAATGTATAGTTCATTTCTTATCTTCCTTTCCGCATCCTCATTTCTTTAAAAGAATAGGAAAGTTATTAAGAGCATGTACTTTGTGTAGAGATACTGCTAGGTGTCAAATAGTTTTGGTTAATTAAAAATTGACTTGCTGACCTCATGGTTGGAAGACAAAAACAGATTATTTTCTGATTTCACTTTACTTCTCATTTGACAACCCAATAAATTTGGCTTATCCTAAAGTCATCCCACTGAAAATTATCTAACTGCCACATCTACTGATTTCAATTTTTAATATTTGATCTCTGAGATACTTCATTTTTTAAACTATGCTTTCCTTGGATCTTATGACATCAGCAGAAATCAGCATAGATAAAAACAAAAACACTTCTCAAGTAAGAACAGGAGAATTCAAAACAGGTCATGGCAGTCATAGTTTACATTAGTGGTGCAGAGTTAATATTGACAGAGTATAAGATAAATACTCTAGTCCCAATTCTACCACTGGTAAATTTTGACTTTGGTGATATTTCAGTATCCCAAAGACCTATTTTATAGATAGAAAGCAACTATATATGCCCTCTTTAGTTGATGGAACAATTGTAGGGTGCATAAAACAACTTAAAGGAATATGCTGTGAAAAATAGGAAGTGTTTTGTGTGAGTTACTTCTCTGATTACAAGAAATAGAAGAAAACTATTAATCAAAATTTTTTTGCAACAGAATAGTTTATATACTTCAAAACTCTCAATCCTAAGTATGGCTTTAACTGGGTGCTATTTAAAAATGACATAATAAGAAAAACCTGCTATGGCAACAGATTAAACATTAAACTGTTGTTAAGATGGGAATTTATATAAAATATATTAGAAAACACAACAGAAATAGTTCTACAAATACAACATATGTTCATAGTTGACAATTAATTCTAAAAAAAGACTATACATGAATTAGGAAATAAATTAGATTTAAGAAACATGTTAAAAATAAATAATCAATAATTCAGTATTTAAACTGAATTTTCAGTGATTCTCATATTCTTCAGAAGCACCCAAAGCACTACTACTGACTAGAAATTATTTAACAACAGACAGAAAAATAGATTTAATAACTACCTCTGAAATAAGCTTAAGGGATATAATTCAGAATTGGGTTTTAAATTCCAGAAGTCGATTTTCAAGTAATTTTCCACAAAGATCGCCAGTTCTTTGCTATTTCCTTTCAATGTATTTTTCCTTTATAAATAACCAGAACCCTTTTAATAACATAACCAGTTATAAAAACAATATGGAATCTACCAGTTTTTGTGAAGATTTTCAAAATATCTACTGCTTCCAGTTTGAATTTTAAAATAACTTAAGTAACATTGTATATGATTCAAAAATAAAGGAACCCACCTCTTTATATGTATGTTACCACACCATGACCCAGGATGATTTTGTATGTTGTTTACATAATATACCTATAGGAAGTTTGTCTTTTTTTAAACTGCTTTAATTAATTTTACATTGCAGATCTGCAAATACAATTAGCTAAGTCTTCTTAAGCATCTTACTCTTACTTTTTCTCCCAAGAACAAAGGGTTATTTTAAAGTGAATATAAGAAAACAGCATGGAAACTGTGTACCCTACCTCTAAAGAGTATTAGGATTCTGGTGTTTTTTTATTTTTATTTTTTTTGAGACTAGGTCTTGCTATTTTTGCCCGTGGAACGGCAGGCTCTCGTTGCCCGGAGTACCACAGACTCAAGCAATCCCCAGCCTCAGCTTCCCAGGTAGCTGGGATTACAGGCGCGTACCACCACACCCAGCTATTTTTTGGAACTAGGTCTCGCTATGGGCCCCAGGCAGGACTCGAACGCGATCCCTATCCCTGGCCGCTTCAGAGGCTGAAGCTTACAGGCATGAGCCACCGTGCCCGGCCTAGTATTAGGATTCTAAGCAGAGAAATGTAACCAGAGAAAGTAAATTTTCATGTTATTTAAAATATCTTACCCTTATCAAAACTTGCATTAGCACCTCTGTCCAAAAGAACCCGAACCAGCTCTACATTGGAAACACTAGCTGCATACATCAGGGGTGTCCATCCATACCGAAAACTGGACTCTACATCAATGCCTGTTAATATAAAAACAAATTGTTAGAAGAAGCATCCCTCGTTAAAAAGAAAATTATTGTCAAACTTAACAAACTTAAACTAATAAGCAGAGTGACATCACTGTGTACTTTATATCAGAAGAAAATTTCTTGGTAATAATAGTTCCAGAAGAAAGAAAATATTTATATCTGGACTTAAATTAGCTAATTCAAGTTTCACTATAGGCACTGTGTTCCAAGAGAACTATTTGACCACTGTTTTGTGGTCATGTATTATATAAAATATATTAGAACATGCTACCTTTTTATTTCCAAGAGACTTAGAAAAAAATTTCACAGATATAAAATCTTTTTAAAATTAATTATTATTATACATTTCTATGATGTCAAACACCATAGAAATTCTCACGATCCCCTTAACTTCCTTCCCAATGTAGAACCACTCATGGATGACTGGTAAAACATGAGGCTAAAAAGGTAGGATAGGGTTAGATTATGAAAGGTCTATTAACCTCATCACCCCAGTCTTTGATACAATGCATCCCATTTTAAAAAGGGGGGGCACTGGAAATTTAGGAATTTTTGGTAACTTGGGTCAAGATTACAGCTATCAAGTGGCAGAGTTAGTTAGTAATCAAACCCAGAACTGTACTATTTTTAAAAGGATTTACTTTCTACTAAACTATCCAGGGTCTCTAGTATAGAAAAAAATCATTTTGCTATATATATAACCCCATTTGACTATTCTTGTGTGTGAATATTTTGTATCTACAACTAGAGAGTAAATGTTACTCCTTTGGATTATCTCAATCATTATCAACAACTCCCTTTTTGTATGTCAAGACAATTAAATTTTTTTTTAAATTTGATCTAAGAAATTTTCATGTGATCCTGAATAGAATTATGATGCTTTGCATAAAGAAACCGATGTTCTGAGAAGTTTAAATGCCTTTCCCAAAGAAAGTCATACAGTGTAGGCAATAAAATTGCAACAGAAATCCATGTACTCTGATTCACCTATCTCAGGGCTTACTACAGGAACACAGAGTAAATGCTTAAAAAGAATCACAGTGTTGCAGGATAATTCAGCGAAGGCCTCTGGAAGACCTTCTGAAAGGTCTAATGGAAGGTGTTGAACCTTCCATCAGTAGGGTGGTAATGGAGAGGCATTCCAAATATGAGGGTACAGGAAAAAAATAGGCAGAGATCACAAGAGACTCATTAACATGTGCAGCCCTTACGCTTTCATTAGAAACGCATCTCTTATGCTTTCATTAAAAAAGCAACTCAAATCTTTTAAAATTGAGGAACCCCTGTGAACCTGACACAGCAGTGTTGATTTCAAACCATCCCTTATCTCGCACCAGAATCTAGAAGCTCCTTGACCAGTGAAATATCTCCTGTGGTCAGGGCTTTCTTAAATGCTTCATTCTTTTCTTCAGCCGGTAATGGTCCTTTCAGTTTCTAAAAAAACAAAAAAACAAAAAAACAAGAAATTAAAAAAAAATCTTGTTATATTTTCATTTCCAGCATTAGGACACAACAATGATTGGTTTTACATAGATCATCTTTTGGGGGGCAGAGGAGAGCAACCTCAAAAACGTTTGTAGAAATTCATGTTTAAAAGTATCCTTAAAGAGAATGGGTAATGATGGCGCCAAACCCAAGTAAAGCGCTACAACAATGATGTCAAGAAATGCATCTGATGGAAAGTACAGGAGGCTAGAGGAAACTATCAGGAGTTTGCCTGTATCAACGAGGCTGTATCTCCACTGGAAAGTAAATTAGGGAGACACAGGCAAGGCCGATTCAGGTGTGGTCAAGACAAAGCCTAGTGTG
Source organism: Uropsilus gracilis (assembly GCA_004024945.1). Classification (NCBI taxonomy): domain Eukaryota; kingdom Metazoa; phylum Chordata; class Mammalia; order Eulipotyphla; family Talpidae; genus Uropsilus; species Uropsilus gracilis. Next base: position 30,841 of record PVHY01014314.1, read on the forward strand.
CTACCTGAGCTGCTCGGTCGAGATACCCAATCTCCCAGCCGTCATCCTCGCTCTCGCTACTCTCGCCTCCACCGGCCACTGCCAGGCCGCGCACCGTGCCTGTCGCCATGCCTGCTGGCCACTTCCTACCAGCACCTAAGCGCGCCAGCGGCCCCAATCGCGCTTGCGCAGTGGGGTGGGGGCGGGGTGGGGGCGGGGTGGGGCGTAGAGCCGCGAGGGGAGGGTTGCCTGCAAGCTCCAACTAGCCAGACCTGGGGCCCTGGTGCCTACTGCGCAGGCGCGAGGCCTGGCTTCGCTTTCCTTTCCAGCACGTGGGGCAGTTTCCGAGGGCTAACTAGGCCGGTGTTCCCATGCTGCAGGCCAGCGAGTCCAGTTCCTTAAGTGAATCGCCCTTCATTCCTTTAAGGTATTTGCTTGACAAAGTTCTTGCTTTTTAGGCAATGGCCCACTTGTAGCTGGAACGGAAAGTTGATGTAATGCTGGGTAGGATCAGACTTTCCCTGCCATCATCCTTCCCTGGCCAAATCACTGCCAAACTGGTCCCTTGGGGAGAAGGACATGTATTGACCAGAATACATGCCAGTGAAGCATCACCTTCACTTTCAAGAAGCCATGAGACAAGTGGCAGCTGAGAGAGGCGCCAAGAGAAATGCAGTCCTAAAGAATCCTTCCTTTAAATGTATGGGATACATATACAGAAATTTTCTAATTAAACTACTGGATGGTGTAGATGCCCCAGATAACACTGTGAAAGAAAGAAGATGCGGGGACAGACTAGATCAATAGCTGGGAAAATAAATGAAAGAAAGCAGGGAATAACAAGAGCCCCCCCCCCCCACGTTCCCTCATCGTTTCAGTGGTTTCAGTTACTTTCAGTGGTTTCAGTTACTCTCCATTCTGCTGCCAGGAAATACTACATACAGTAAGTGATTTGAGAGAGCCACACTCACGAAGTTTTTATTACAGTGTATTACTTTATGTCCTGTTTTATTATTTACTGTTGTTAACCTCTTCCTGTGATTAATAGAAGCGGTATTATAGGTATGCATATATAGGGAAAAACAGTATTTACAGCGTAAAATATAGCCTAGGTTTTCGGCATCCAGGGAATGTTAGGGCACACATATAGTATGTTGATGTACTATTTATACAAACAGCTACACGTGAAAGCAGCTCAAACTCAGTTATTTTTCTGTATATGACTTCTAAATGAATTGTTGGTAACAACACATTAAGTATTTTTGCCATCTCAGAAAACAGATTCATGGAGGAACAGGGCACACTTATGTGCCTCACAATGATTGAAAAGGGAAGTAAGTAGTCACCATTCTTTGAAAGATTTTTACAATAATACTTTTTTTTTCTTAATCTTTGGAGTAAGATTTTAAGATTAGAGACATTACAGTCACGTATTCCCAGCTTAATTACTTGGAAGCCACACCTGTCTTTTAAATGTGTTCATTCAATAAATGTTATGAGTCACTGAGCACAGCCAGGCACAACTAGGTTTGGGAAGGCAACATCAAAGACAAAACCAGACCTCATGGGGTTCACATTTTAATGAGGAAAGAATTAGCAAACAAGAATATTGTAGCTTGTGGGTGACCCAAAAGAAAGAAGCATGCTCAGTTGCTGAATTCAAACTACCTGGGTTATTACTTCCCTAACGTCCTTGGGCACTCGCTTAGCCTCTTTCCTGGCATTGGTTTCCTTATCTGTAAAATGAAGATAATGCTAGAACCCACCAAATAAGGTTGTGAGTATTAAATAATGGAACTGGAATAGGATTTGTCTTAATGCAGGAAGTAAATAAATCTTAACTGGTACTACTGCTATTATTATCATTATTTTTGATGGGGCAATTAGATTTGAGTAAAGTTATGAATGACTGGAAGGTGCCACCTTTACATAGGGAGGGGCCAGACCTTTCCAGGTAGAGGAGCTGGCTAGCAACAGGACCTTACAGCAAGAAAAATCTTGGGCCCAACCTGGGACTAGAATGGCACAGTGAGGCACCTAGGAGGCAAGATTTAAGGAGATTCTTTTGCTCTCCACCTGTAGCTTACAGGTCTCACTTGACTTTTATCTTTGCCTTCCTGGCATCAGAATGGAGGCATGAGGCTGGAACTTTTTGAGGGAAAGGATGTAAGGTAAGAGGATGCTGTGAACCATAAGTAAACAACACAATTTTATTTTAAGAACAACTGAACACAAAAATGTATTTGATGAAAGATATAGTCTTGTGTGTGTGTTTAAGGACATTTAAGTTATTTTTCAAAAAAAACTTTGTGCTTTGAGTAGTTCTCTACATGGTGGTGCTATTTACTAAGATGAAAGACCAGAGGATAAACTTAAATCTGAAATAGTCTTCAAAACCATACCCAAGTGTAGCTGCTAATTGGGTACTTGGATGTTCAAGTACAGAGCTCAGGAGAAAGACTAGTCCTGGAGAGATAGATTTGAGGGTTGTCCGCGTATTACTGATATTTGAAACTTTGGGATTTACCCAGCAAACCTGTGAATGCAGATGCTATAGTCAAAATGTTTGTGTCCCAGCCAGCATTTATATGTTGGAATTTAGCCCCTAATGTGGCACTGCTTGATCCTGGGTTTCCTAGGTTTTAGAACCATAAGAAAAATGTTTCTGTTATTTATAAACCATCTAGTCTGTGGTTAAATTATAGTGGCCCAAACAGTCAATGTATACAGTTGTAAAATTTACATGGACAGACAAAGGGACAAGAAGAATTAAATTTCAATTAATTAATAAGAATATTGTCGGGGGAATTGCTCTACCCAGTTTGACTTAGCATTTAATGATAGTAAACATTAGATATTAGAGGATAGACACAGAGATAGCAAACACTAGATGTTAGAGAAGGGATAGACACATAGACAGCAAGCATTAGATATTGGAGAAGGGATAGACACATAGATCAGTGGAAGTAGCCCCAGTCAGGTTACTTAGAATGGTTTTTGTTAAAGAGAGCAGTGAGAGAGCAGATAAAGAGAGCAGTTCAATAGAAAGTTAGCCTTGGACAAATAATACTGGAGCAACTGAATTTCTATGGGTTAAAAAAATGAAAGCATGATCTAATTCTCATGCCTTTAAAAAAAATTAACCCAAAATGTATTCTAGAAATTAATAGCAGCATTATTCATTTTAACCAAAATAAGGAAACCCAAATGCCCATCAAATGATGAATGGATAAACAAAATGCAGTTTATCTATGCCATATGAGTTAACTTCCTGTGACTACTGTTGCACATTCCTCCAAAACTGAGTGACTTGTAGCAACACATTCTCTCATAGTTCTGCAGCTTAGAAGCCTGAAGTAAAGGTTGGCAGCACCACACTCTTTCTGAAAACCCTAGGGGGGGGGGAATCCTTTATTGCCTCTTCCTAGCTTCTAGTGGTTAGTTGCTTGCAATATTGGTTTTTCTTGGATTGTAGATGCATCACTTTAATCTCTGCCTCTGTATTTATGGTGCTTTCTTCCCTGTGTGTCTATGTCTCTGACTACGTCTGTGTCTCAGTTTCCTTCTTATAAAGACAGATTTATGACTCACTCTAATTTTGGTATGTTCACATAGTAACTTGAGTTCGCAAATATGCTATTCCAAATAAGATCACATTCATAGATTCTTGGTGGACACAAATTTGGAGGAACACTACTCAACCTAGTACACTTAGTGTAATATTCATGATACACATTGTAGCATGTATCTTCATCCCTTTTTAAGCTGAAGAATGTGTGGTATTGATTTCAGCAGGTGGCATGATGCATTAGAAGGCTGTGATAAATGGAAACAAGAGAGGGTCACAGGAAAAATGGAGAGGGGTGATTGCTTTCAAAATATACTATGAATCAAACTTATCAGAATCAATAGGATTTGGAGACTATATATGAAAGAGAAGAGGGAGAGGGAAGTTAATGCTGTTGTGATAAGAACACAGCAAGAGGAAAATACTTGAGGAAAAATGGATAAGTTTTGTTATTCTCAGAGACAGTCTGAAGTCCTGAGGAATAGGCCTGTCCAGATATAGTCTGGAGCTCCCCAGAGAGGCTCTCCATTGAGCTTCAGAAGTTATTGTCATAAAATATAATGATGGACAAACATATTCAAATGATGATATTGCCAAGGGTGGAGGAATAGGAATATATTGTAAGAGAAATGATTATTCTTTTGGGAAGCCAACAAAAGGAGGCAATAAAGGTATCTAAGAAATGGTGATGAAAAAAGTAGGAGATGGACAAGAGGGAACGCTAGTATTGGTAGGAATGTAAACTGGCACAGCTATTGTGGAAAACAGCATGGAGAATCCTCAAAAGTAAAAGTGGAAATACCGTACAAACCTGTTTGGGTATTTACTCAGACTATGAAAACACTAAAAATTTGTGAGTTGGATAATACCCCATGTTCATTGAGGCCCCATTCACAATAACTAAGACTTGGAAACAACATACATGCCCCTGAACAGATGACTGGATTAGGAAGAAATGGAATACCGTGGAGGTATAAAAAATTATAAGAGTGAAATTTGCAATAACATAAATCAACATAGAGGGTGTTATGCTAAGTGAAATGACTCAGAGAAAGACAAACACCATATAAATTTGCTCATATGTGGAAGGTAAAGTAACAAAGCAACAGACCAAAGAAAAAAAACAAAAACCCCAAGTCTTAAAACAAAATAGTGGTTACCAGAAGGAAGTGGAGAAGAGGAGGAAGGTAAATTGGATAAAAGGGGTTAGTTGTACATATGGTAATGGGTAGAAACTAGACTTTTAGTGGTGAGCACGGTGTAGTATATACAGGTGTTGATTTATAATGCTGTTCACTGATACCTATATAATGTTATAAGCCAGTGTTATTTCAGAAAAAAACAACTATTTTAAAAGAAAAAACATAGATACTAAGACCAGGTTCAGGGACAGGGTGACTCCCCACCTCCCCAGGGAGAGGCAGAGACAGGTAGGCTGGACCCCCAGGAGGAGGACCATGAATACTGATGGAAGAGCCATCGAAGACATTGAAACTTAAAAGATGCTCTTTGGGAGACAATGGGGAACTTTCCTTACCCAAGATCTTTCTAAAAAGACAAAGGATGTTAGTATTGACACAGGGTGGTTTCCCCTAAGTTCCTGGGCCTTTCCACCTGGTCCCATTGCATGGTCTACCTGATTTGTGCCAAAGTCACAAAAAGGAAATCCCTCCTCTCTGTTTCTCTAGTCAGTCACAATTAAGGACTGGTGGGGCTCATTAATAAGTCATAAAAATCTTTAAAACCTGTACCCCAGACCACAATGTTGGTAATCTCTTTTATCCCACCCTGGATTTTGACAGTCCAGGGTATCTTGCTTTCCTTTCTCCTATTTCTAATTCTTTACTTCACCTTTCTTAAATAAACTTGCCTCTTTCACTCACTCACCTGTGTGTGTGTTCTTTTTACCACATTAAGTGACAAGAACCTGGTAAGGAAAACATACAAAACCCTGGGGTTCAAATCTAGCCTTAATCCTCAGATAAAGTAAAAGAGGGAGAAATGGAAGAAGGGAGAAGAAGGAGGAGGAAAAGATCACAACCTAGTATCAGTTTCTCAAAAATCCTGTAATAAATTATAACCTAAAGTACTGGTAGCAATAGTGATAATCAGTTCAGCTTATACTACTTCCTGTATGCCACCCACTCTTCTCAGGGCTTAACCTGTATGAAGTCACATAGTGCACAACCCTATTGACAGAAATACTACCTCAATATTACACAACAAGACATGGAGACAGAGAGAGATAAAGGTACCTGCCCATGGTCATCTACTTGGCAGTGTTGGGATTCAAACTGAGGAAACAGTTCTGCAGTCCATGCTTTTAGCCATATTACTTAATACATGGTACTTCTCTGCCATGTACACTTTTCTAAACATGTACATCCATTAATTCATGTAATCCTCTATTTTTTTGAGATAAATGCTGTTCTTATTTTCATTGTATAGATGAGGAAACTGAAGTACAGAAAGGTTTTGAATAGCCCAAGATCATACAACTGTAAGTGGAATGATTAGAAATCCCAGCAGGCTCTCAGGCTCCAAAATGGGGCTCAGGTTTATTCAAAAGTATAATGCCCATTGAGTCACTCGCTCCCTAGAGGAATACTTATTTCTCCTGTGTGTTTTACTCTCACACTGTAGTTCTGTCTCTGTAACATTCCTTTCCAAAACTGATAATCATCTTCTGACAACTAAAAGTCAGAGTAAAGCTTGTTTTCACTTACAGGTAAATCATAGCCTTATTCCTGGGTAGATAAGAAATCAGTAATTTGGTTTTGTTTGAAGAGATTTGGGACTTTCCCCTGTGACTTCCTGGAGGAGGTCAGAAAGCCACCTACCCATTTTGTTAATGCAATGTTCTGCTTTGGGTCATTGATGACAGGAAATCGGTAAAATAAACAGGGCAAGCAACCAGCTGGATCCGAGAAATAAGTGTCACTCAAATTTAGGCTCTCCCTGGTTCTTTGGTAGATGTTTCCACTCAGACATTAGTCATAATTAGCTAATACAGTTCACTATACAAGCTGTATTTTGTGGGGAACTTGTTTTAAATTTAACGTCATATTTTTATAATTCTTGCTTATTTTCTGTTGTAACATGTATGATATTATCTTCAATAATTTGAAAAAATTCTATTGAGATCTTATTTCTTAATCATTTTTGGGTCCAGTTGGGTTAACTGCCCCTTTTTTCGATTTTGAAGGTATGAGAGTGGTAAATAAATATTTTTCAATCATTAAAACTTATATACACATGACAAGGCAGGTAAGTATAGAAATCAGTAGTTTAAAAAGGGGATGTAGCATTAACTGATTCCACAAATAATTACTGTGTCCTACAATATTCTAGAGAATTATCTTATGAGGGAACAGGCAAGATCCTTTGTCTCATAATGTTTATGTTCTAGAAAGAGAAATGAACAGGTATGTAATTATATATCAGGTATTGATGTTTGATAAAATTTAACCAGATGAAGGGAAGATGGGTAATGGAGGCAAATGGGTATTTTAAGAATTTTAGGGAAAGCCTCTCTGAGATATTTTTCATAGCATGATAGGAAATTACAAGGACTTGATTTTCTACTTTAAAAGGTCATTCTGGCTATAAAAATAGCTATAGAGGGGAACAAGGATAGACTCAAGAATATCATCAATTAAGAGTTAGTTAACAGTGTATGGGATCTCGAGTTGAATCTCAAACAATTATATTAGATTCTCTGGGATCAGGGTCCACTAGTTGATACTCCTTTGGCAATTTTAGTATGTAGTCAGCTCAGGGAAAGGTTGTGGAAAAAAAAGGTATTGGGGGGCTGGGTTTAAGGGAATTATCTATCTGGCTATAACTATTTGTATCCTTAGGAAGGTATGAATAAATAGAATGCTGATGTCACTCAATTAAAATAGGAGTGAATTATTAGCTGTACTTATTTTCTTAAGAAATATGGTTAGATCAGAGGGAAAAAAACATTTAAACAAAAAAGAAAAAAATTATTAGAAAATGGTGAAAATGTGTATTAGTTAAAAGCATGAAGCAATATTGTACAAGAAAGAAATGGTTGATGAAATGTTTGTTTATATCATGTTTATTTCTTCAAATATTTTAATATGTAGCCCAGACCTGAAATTATTATAGAGGGAGATGAGAGGCTAAGTAGAGAGATGATAAGTTTAAAGATGTGAGATGATGTTGTATAAATAGCAGCTAAGACTTGCTAGTAGATAGCAAGTAAATTGGGAAGGAATGAGGGAACCAGGGATGACATACAAGTTTTAGGCCTGAAGAATTAAGTGAAAGGCAGTTGCATTTACTCCAAGAAGAGGTAATGGGTGGAAAAACAGGTGTGTGTGTATATGTGTGTGTAGGTGTGAGTGGGTATTGAAATCAAGAGTAACTATGTTTACATTTAGTAATTTAGTGCAAATAAACTAAAGCTGAGAGATAAAGGTTCACAATTGAGTGGTTAGTTTCCTGGAATAATTTTATTTGATTTAATATTTGTTTCTAATTTATATACTAGGATATTTACTCAGTTATTTTCTTATAAAGGCAGCCTTTTAAAATTCTTTTTCTATTTATACAATGTAATTTTGGAACTCTTAAAAATTTATTTATATATAAATTTCACAT
>PVHY01014315.1:0-22005 GCA_004024945.1 Uropsilus gracilis
TTTATCTTTAGCTTTTGTAAGTATTACTATGATGTGTCTTGCTCTGTTTCTTCTTTCATTAAAGTAGTTTGGTGTCCTTTTTGCTTCCTGTGGGTCTATTTTCATTTCTTTCTTCAGGTTTGGGAAATTTTCTTCCATTATTTCAATGAAGAGCCTTTCAGATCCTATGTCTTTCTCTTCACCTTCTGGTATTCCAATTACTCTTATATTTGTTTTCTTTAGGGTATCTGACAGATCTCTGATTTTTTTCTTCTGTTTTCTTACTCTGCTTTTCTCTCTTTTTCTTCATTCTCTCTACTTCAGTATCCTCTAGTGTGCTGATTCTTTCTTCTATTTCTTCTAATATGCTTTCCTGGCTCTTCCCTGCATTTTTGTGTTCTTCTATTGCTCCTCTTATGCATTGCATCTCCTGCAGTTTCTTATTTAGGCTTTCAATTTCGTTTTTCTCTACGTAATTGATATTGCTGATTTTGTTGCATTCTTTTTTATATTTTTCTACTACTTCTCTTAATTCATTGAAAGCTTCTACCCTTTTGCTTTCCCTTTTTCCCCCTCTTCCTTGATCTCTTTGAGTGCTTTCATCACGTTGATTCTGAATTCTTTGTCTGACATATGGAGCATTTCTTCCATGTCTTTCATTTTGGTTTCTTCAAATAGTTTATCCGTTGGTGGTGAGTTATTTTTCTTAGGGCTTGTTTGAGTGTTTATGTTCTTCCTCCTTCCTGTGTTTTCCTTTTGGATCTACTCTACGTATTGGGTGACTACTGCTCTAGTATTAGGCATGTTGAAGCCTATATAGTTGTGGTTAACTCTGCCTATGTGCTTTTGGTAGTGAGTGTCCTTGTTTTCTGAGTTTGCACCAGTGCCATGTAGCAGCGCCGGCGTTTTTGGGCTTCGGGATGGAAGCTGTTGACCTTCAGGTTGGCTTTCCCAGCCCCAGTCGAAGTGGTTCCAATTTCATTTCTACGAGTAGTTGTCATGTATTTTGGTGCTCCCTCCTTGGTGAATATATGTCAATAATTGCTATGTCTTTCTAGTGACTGACCTTATCCTTTCTCGTTTTTTAAAAAAATTTGAAATCTGCTTTATCTGCTATAAGAATGGCTACCCCATCTTTTTTTGTGAGGGAGGGAGACATTTGCTTGTAAGATAGTTTTCAGCCCTTTACTTTCATTCTATGCTTATCTTTAGAGATCAAATGTATTTCATGGAGGCAGCAGACAGTGGGTTCTGTTTTTGATGCAGTCTACTACTCTATGTCTTTTGACTGATGAGTTTGGACTATTAATATTTAGAGTGATTATTGATATTTGAAAGTCTGAAGTTGCCATTTTGATGGTCATTTTGGTGATCTGTTTTTTCTTTGTTTTGTTCTTCCTGTTTATTCTTCTGCGGGTTTTATCATAAAGCTTCTCATAAGATTTTTTGGAGTGGAGGTTTAGTAGTGATGAATTTCTGAAGACTTGCTTGTTTGAGAAAGTTGTGATTCTTTCTTCATAATGGAGGAGATCTCTGCAGGATAGAAGGATAGAGTATTCTTGGCTGGCACTTTTTTTTTCTTGGAATTTTTTAAACTATGTAGCTCCAATCTTTCCTTGCCTAAAGTGTCTCCTCTGAAGCCAGCTTAATAGGTTTTCCTCTGTATGTTATGTTTCTTTTCTCTAGACAGTTCCTTAATTTTTTCTTTATCTTGGACTCTTGGAAGCTTTATGATTATGTGTCTTGCTGCAGTTTTCCTTTCATTAAAGGACTTTGGTGATCTTCTGGCTTTTTGAATGCCTATTTTCATTTCTTTCTTCAGGTTTGGGAAGTTCTCTATTATTTCCTTAAATATTCTTTCCATTCTAATGACTCTTTTCCTTCAGGGATTTCATATTTCCTTTCTTCAAGGTATCTGAAATATCTCTAAGTTTTTCTTCTGATTTTTTCCTTTGCATTTCTTTCTCTTTTTTCTTTGTTTTTCCATACTATTTTGGTGTCTTTGAATGTACTGATTCATTCTTCTGTTTCATCAAATCTATTTTCATTACTTTCCCCTGTTTGTTGAGCACCTCTGTTGCTCTTTTTATATCTCTTTCTGTTTCGTATTAGGGACTCATTTTTATTCTTTAGTTCTTAATCATGTAATTTTTATTGGTACCATTTTTTTATATTTTTCTATCTATTCTTAGCTCTTGTATTTTTGTCATGCTGAGTCTGAGTTCTTCTCTCAACTCTTTGAGTGCTTTTGTCATGCTGAGTTTGAAATCTTTTTCTGACAAGGTCTTTCTTGCATGCCATTATTGGGAGTTGTCTTTCTTTTGGTGATGTGTTGTTTCTTGGAGGGTTTGTTTGGGTATTTGCAGTTTTCCTCCTTCCTGTGGTACTTCCAGGTTTGTTCTATGTATTGAGATCCTATGATTCTTGTATTGGCTGTGATGGTTGTTGAAGGACCTGTACCAGGCTCCCCAGTAACTGCACTCACTGGAGTTCCCAGTGCTGTGATGCTGGTTCCACATTGTTCCAGTCTCATGCTAGGAATGGCACTGGCAGTAGACTGTCTCCTCTCCTAGGTACTTCAATCACAGGGATTCCTGGTGCTAGAATTGTGGTTCTGCGCTTTCCTGGTCTGGTTGCAGGAATGACACCCATGGCCCTACCCTTCCCAAAAACTGCAATCACAAAGCTTCCAGATGCTGGGACACTGGTTCTGCACATTGCTGGGATGATCTCCCGGATCCTGCTGCCAGTGGGCCTTCCTCATTCCCAGGGTCTACACTCACAGTGACTGCCAATGCTGGGATTGTTGTTCTGCATTTTATCAGGTTGGTCGCAGGGATGGAGGCAGCTGATGACTTTAGCTTCATGCAGGAACTGCACAACAGGGACTTTTGGTGCTGGAATGCTGGTTGCATGCTTTGCGAGGCTGGTCACTGAAACAGCACTTTTCAAGGGCCATAGCCTCTCTCCCAGAAAGTGACTCACAGCAATGGGAAGTTGGTTGCACATTTTGCTGTCTGATCATGTGGGTGATGCCAGCCTTATGCTCTCCCGGGAACTTCAATCACAAGGTTTCCAGATGCTGGGACGCTGACTGTGCCCTTTGCTGGACTGATCTATCAGATGGCACTGGCAGTGGGCCTTCCTCTTTCCCAAAGTCTGACAGTGATTTCTGAGGCTGGAACGCTGGTTCCATGCTTTGCCTGGCTGGTTGCAGAAACAGCGCCAGTAGTGGGCCTTCCCTTCTCTGAAGAAAATGACATCTGGTGCTCGGGCTGTGATTCCTCACTTTGGCGAACTGGTTGCAAGGATGGTGCTGATCGAGGACCTTAGCCTCTCCCAGGAACCACTCAACAGGGTCTCTGGGTGCTGGGTGCTGGGATGCTGGTTCCACTCTTTGCCAGGCTGGTTGCGGTAATGATGCTGCCTAAAAGACTTTGCACTTCTTTAGGAAGTGCAGTGAGAGGAAAAGAATTAAGTGTGGCCTGGAGGATTACGTTCATCATTCCACTACATATGTGTATTAACTCATCACATTGTGTACCTTAGTTACATATGGGTATATCCATCAGTAATTCTGCAATAAAATTAGAGCCTTGAATATCATCTTAGACTTAACACTTAATATCTGACTCATATATAAAATAAATGTGTTAAAACAAAATGGCCTTTCAAATTCCAGTTCTAAAATTCCACAATTCTCTTACATGTTCAATAGTTCTATAGGTAGTCACGGATATGGGATAGTAGGAAGCAAACAGAAACTGAACTGAAGAGAAAAAAAATTAAGTAACTTGGTATTATGGCAGCTTGGTGAAATTTTTTTTTAAAGCCATTAGTTAAAAAAAGGGAAAGTATTTCAGTGAAAACAAATAATGTGCTAAATTTTCAACACTGAATTACCTGACACATTCCCTGTTTTGCACTTTTAAATGGATAAAATTTTGTATAAGGTGGATTACAATGATAATCAACTATGGTTTGAAATAGTTTCCCTTATAATTACAATGAGAATGAACAGAAAATATTTTCATTTATCCGAAAACATCAATTTAAAAATACCACACAGGGTTACAATGTAAAACTAAAAATAATTTACATAAGCTACTATACAGATATCACCAATATCAGCTCTCTTTAACCTTATCAGTTAGTACACTAGAAGCTTGGCAAATACTTAAATGTAAGCTTGGCAAATACTTAAATGTATCCTACTCAATTAACAAAATCATTTACTGCAAGAAATCTAAGACTTCATTCTGGCCCAGTACCTTTCTTTTGTTTCTCATGAAGTACATTGTTATTTTTTTCTCAGTTTTACAAGTTTTGAAGAACCATTTGTTTCCTTGGTTCTGCTCTGTTTCACACATTAGATTCTTTTCTATAGCCAGTCTCCCATCTTTTTCAATAATGCCAGTGTCTACTTGTTTCTCTGTTGTTTTATAGAAGCTGCTAACAACTCTCTCAGGTAAATGTTTAATATCATTCAACTTGGTAAAACCAAATAAAAGTAGTTATCTCTACCGTCTAGTTTTATTCTTCTCCATTCCTGTAGCCTCTCCTCACAGAGTCCATCTATCAATTTATCTTTGTCACTCTGTACCATCTATATTTTACCACTGAACATGTCATTATAGCAACCTAGAATAAAAATCTAATAACTGTTTAAAGCAGGAGTGTTGATTGCTAACTACATTAAATGTTACACATAGAGTTTCCAGCTTTTTTCTCCATTTTTTCATCATAATTTCAACTGACTCTACAGTATTTAAAGTCAGAGTCAGATGCCTACATATTTTTATTCTAAGCAATTTTCACTCAACCATTTGTCATCCTAATTCTGTGAATTGGAATTGTATTTTTTTAAAAAAACAACACTTTATCAACAGTACCTGATGAGCTTTCTTCTTTTGTCTCAAAAGCAGATAACAAGCTTGTTTTGAAGACCACAAGTGTATCTGTTTTCACTTTCATTTCTAAGAAAGATCTTTGGGTGCAGTTAATAATTCACCCTGCATGCTCATCCTGATGTCAGTGTGGACCCTACTCTGCAGTGTATTTTCAGTTGCATCTCTGAATCTCCAAGTCATTTCCAAGCCCAAGCAAAATAATTAAGGCTTCAGTTCTTGCTCTTCACACTCTGTTTGCCCTCACCTGTGCTCAGCAGCAGCAGCAGCAGCATCTCTCCACCAGCCCCCACTTATCCTGCCTCCAGGAAACTTAATTGATAAAACAAAAATCAGTTTCCTGGATTTTGCTGAGTTTATTACCTTCCTCCTGCTGTCAAGTTCACCCCATCCTTCCTTGTAGCTCTTCGTAGATTATTATCTCAATCATACCCATGTATATTAAGTGTTTCTATAACTGGAAAAATTAATTAGCTGCCTTTAAGGATAGTAACCAAATAATAGTGCAGTGATCTGGGACTGTTAATTAAAGTCAATTAGTCAAGGAAATTGTCTCTTCAAAATATTTTCGCTGTGATCAAACCAATGAAGGATTTGATTGCCACTGACCGGCCGGGCTAGGGCGTAGGCCGCGGGGAACCAGAGCTCAGCTGGACAGGAAAGACACAAGACCGGCGATTGGCGAACAGACACACACTCAAGGGGTGATGAATCTGCTGCGATTTATTTGAGGTTTTCGTGGATATATATATAGTGTTTAAGGCAATTACATCAGCATTCTATGAGTATATGCAGTTAACATATCAACAGATTGCAGATTTATCTTAGGTGTAACTTAAACATTTTAACTAACAACATAACGTTTTCAAAAGCATTCCAAAACAATCATCTATGTTACTTTGTTATCCCTTCACTGAGATAAATAGCATTTGCTCTCTCATTTTTATGGGAGTATTCTGACCGCAGGGCTGCTTAGAATTGTTTAGTAAATCAGAGGATGACCTCAACAACTCCCCCGCCTGGGGTCTGGGAGCAGCACCGCAAAGGTCCCCTATGAAGGTCAGCTCCCGACACACCCCCCCTGCGGGGGTAGAGAAGCTTCGCCCATGGGTGCTTTCGCCCCATGGGTCCCCCATTTCAGGTCAGCTCCCACATTTGATGATGAGTCACAGGACGGAGGAATGACAATAGAATCAGATGCAATCAATCTCTGTCAACTTAAATCCTCTCATGATGTTTGAAAGTATCACTGACTAATCTGATACTATTCATCTTCCAAGACGTTTATACAAATATATGGACCACCATTTGCATACCAAATTTTGGGAAGCCTAAAGAATGAAAAAGCCAAAATAAAATATAAAATTTCTATATAAACTATGTAAATGAAAGAAGAAACTACAGAAAAATTAAAAGTAGCTTATATATTTTTTATTCATTATAAATTTACCATATTATAATATTTGCTTTGATGCAGACTTAAGCTCATATTTGTTTCTTCTAAGCAGCTTGTACCATTTCTTGCAATTGAAGACTAATATGTGTTTGCTGAACTTGAAAGAATCCATTCATTGAAATATTGAAATTGTCCCTTACTGTGCCTGTTTAGAATAAATAATGAGGTTCTCTCTAAAATATTAAAAACCAATATTATAAAGTAACAGGCTTGTTTCCCTCTAACTTTTTTAGCCTTAGACACAGAGGATTGAAGTAATCTTAGTCCTTCTCCATACATAATCAGCATTGATTTACAGTAGGTTCCCGTTGCCATTTTTTATTTGTTCCCTTAATGTCCATTCTTCATTTCCAGTAAGACCACAGATAGCTCTGTCCAAGTATTGACTATCCAATGACCTCTCACAGTGGCAACCATCCTAGTGTTTTAAAAGCATATCCTGATATGTGAATTTTCTTGCCATGTATATACTCTCTTGTAAATATATACATAGCAAACAGTATTACACATATTCCATTTTCTCTTTTTTGGCACTTAACCCATGTTCCTTCTTGTAAATCTAATCTATCATTTTCAAATTCTGCATAAAAAATACATATACACTGAGTCATGGACCTACTGAAGAAGTGATCATTATTTTCTTAATAGCTCTTATAGGGCATAGATAAAATAATGCAAGCAAGGTAAGTGGCTTGTGTGAATAAGTGAGTTGACCTCAGCAATAAGAAATCATACAGGAATTGGAGGAAACCATTTTTACCCTCCACTCTCCTGACCTCCAGGCTGAGGCTATGGTATTATCATTAATTCACTTGCTATGGTAGCAGTTCACTGTCAAAGATGTAACAAAATATTCATATCTCATTCAAATAAGTTTGTCTAAAGCAAGGGCATAAAATATTGGAACACCAAGAGGTGGCTAGGGGTGATTACACAACAAGAAGAGTGCAGTGAGAAATCCCAAGGTACAGGAAATTAAAAGTTGATAGAGGTTTAAGATACAATCATAAATTCTAAAGGCAAAAAGAAGAGATCAGGAGTTCCACATAGACAGAAACAAAAAATTACTGAATCACAGAAGGAGCAGGGAAGAGGATCATAAGCAATCATGTATGTCATTTGCCTTGGTAGTCTAACCAAAGAGAAAGGGATGGAGCTGAAATAAACTGTTGCTTGTACTCCCAAAAAATATAAAAGTAACAAATGAAAATCTTAATAAATTATCAAGTCCTAATTGACTATTCAATTAGGAAGAAACACTGTGCATATCAGAGGTAACATCTAATATTGCTTCTTTTTATTTAGCCCCAGGTAATAAGCCCACTAAGCATATTTAGTATTACCGACGATGACGTCCATATCATGTACATTGTGATATGATATAATAAAACAGTCACTTTATTTCTATGGCATTCTTTACAGTAACCCAGGTAACTAGAATACAAATAAAAAAAACTCAAACAAGCCTAATGTGAGGGGAATTTTACAAAATAACTGACTAATAATCCCCAAAGCTCATTTTGACAAGTGTACCATAGATATATGAGATAATAACAATATAATCAACTGAAATCAGGGCAAAGTATATGTAGGAAATCTCTCAATTGTCTTTGCCACTCCTCTGTAAATATAAAATTACTCCAAATGAAAAAACTTCATTAAAAACTCATATAAAGTTAAAAAAATGTAAAACAGGACTGAATCACTTTAAAATATTTTGTTGAAGTAAATTTGATTTATAACAGTGTATTTGATTCAGAGATATAAATCACATCTCTTTAGATAAATATCACCACACACACCTACCATCTAGGCACAAATTGCCATCCACCATAGAGCAGCCTACCCTCCTTCTTTTATACTCTCCCCAAACCTCTTCAGAAACCTTAATTTTGCAAAAAGATTTCTGTTTATTGATTGGTTTTGACAAATCATCTGCTATTTTTTTATAATCCACATATAAACGAAAACATGTGGTATTTGTCTTTCTCCTTCTGACTTATTTTGCTTAGTATAATCCCTTCCAATTTCATTCACATTGTTGCAAGTGGCAAGAGTTCATCATTTGTTATCAGTGATTAGTATTCCATTGAATAGAGATACCACATCTTCTTAATTCACTCTTCTCTCATTAGATATTTGGATTGTTTTTACAACTTAGCTATTATAAAGAATGCTGCAATGAATGTGCAAGTATAGATAATCCTGTATTAGCATTTTTATATTTGTCAATAGATATTTAGGAAGAAAATTGTTGGATTGCATGACAGATTTGTTTTAATATGGTGAGAAAATGCCACAAAGATTTCCATAGTGGTTAGCACAGTCTCCATTGCCATTAGCAGTGTGCAAAATTCTCTTTTTCTCTGCATCTTAGCCAACTGTATTTGTATCTGGTCTTCTTTCAATGCTCCCTTCTCATAGGTGTGAGGTAATATCCCATAGTGGCTTTAATTCCCATTTTGCTGATAATATGAAATGATGAGGTTTTTTTTTCCTGCTCTTGTTGACTAACTTTGTTATCTCTGGAAGTGTCTATTTGGTATTTTGAACATTTTTTGAATGGGTTGTTTTCTTTTTGTTGAGTTGCAAGAGTTCTTTGCAGACCTTTAATATCAGCCCCATGTAAGATGTATGGTGCGCAAATATATTTTCTCATTCATTATGGTGTCATTTGCTTTTTCTGTTAGGTTTATTCTTCCCCCTGGTGCAGTGATTTTTACTTTGATGTAGTAAAACTGTTTATATTCCTTTGTTTCTCTTGTTCAAAGACATCACTGAAGCCAATGTTGTCTAGTGTTTTGCTTTCATTTTCTTCTGTTTGGTTTATGGCTTTAAGTCGTTCATCCAAGTCTTTAATCCACTGCACTTATTTGTGTGTTAAGTATGGATGGTTGCCTATTTTCTTGGTTTTTGTACGTGGCATTTCAGTTTTCCCAACATCTTTCTTGAAGAGACTTTCCTTTTTCAAGGTGTACTCCAGGTTCCTTTGTTAAGAATTAATCATCTATATGTGTGTGAGGGTTGCTTCTTATTTCTCAATTCCATTCCATTGGTGTGTTTTTCACTCCAAAGTCATAGTCATACTATTTTGATTAATGTGGGAAATAGTATATTTTGGAGTCTAGGAGTGTCCTAAGATACCATCAGACTTCTTTAATGTCAGGATTGTTCAGGGTCATTTGTGATTCCATATGAATTTAATTAATGTTTATTCTATTTCTTTGATGAAAATCACTAAAATATTGGTAAGTATTGAATTGAATTGCATGTCACTTTTGGTAACAGGCTCATTGTAATCATGTTAATTTTTTCTATCCATATGCAGGGAATATCTTTCTATTCCTGAGTCTTCTATTTCTTTTAACAATGCCTTATTCTTTTCACTATATGGGTCCTTCACCTCTTTGTTAAATTTACTCCATAAAAAGGATGCATATGAAAAATCCACAGAAGATACCATACTCGATGGTGAAAGACTAAAAACATTTCATCTAGCTCCTGTATGAGACAAGAATGTCCACTGTCATCACTACTCAACACAGAATTCAAAGTTTTAGCTAGAATAGTTAGAGGGACTATTAATATAAAAGTAATTCAAATTGGAGGAAAAGCAAAATAACACCATTTGCAGGTGACTTGATAATATATAGATAAAATTCTAAAATACTCAACTGAAAAGCTATTTGCAATAATAAATTGCACAATAAAGTAGCAAGTTGCAAATAAATTTACAAATAATGTACATTCTTATATGCAAACAAGATAGGAAAGAAAGAATTCAGGAAAACTATCCCATTTAAAATCACATCAAAAAAATCTATATCTAAGCTTAAATTGAATTATACAGTAAAAATCATTTGTTGAAGCTCTACTACACAAAATGAACATATAAGATACAAAATGATTGACATGAGTTGTATGAAGTTAGTGAAAATTAACAGTTCAGTAGAGTTTGATATGTAGCAACTAAGGAAATAAGATCTATTACAGAAGACAAGAAGTGGCCATGAGTCTATCAATCTAAAATTCTAGATTTGAATATTTCATACAGTTCTTATACAGTCTTCATAAAATTATTTAATTTTTCAATGCCTGAGAATTGCTGAATAGAAAAGTCTATAACAAGCTTCATATTTTACTATAAATTTCAAGTTATGATCCTAGTTCATCATTATTAACTGTCTAAATAGTTTCATATATATGTATGTGTGTGTGCGTGTGTGTGTGTGTGTGTGTGTGTGTGTGTAAAGAGAATTACCTTTCAGGCCTAAAGTACCTATCTATAGTGGGCATGATGAGGCAACTGAGGCTCTACAAATTACATCTTTTTTTCCAGCTTTGCTACTAGAGGGCACTAATAGACTTGGTGTTGGAGGAGAAAGACAGGACTTACTCCTTCTAGTTTGCTACCTATGACTTCCTCTGCTTGCTGCACTTGTGAGCATCACCATCCAACTCTCATCTCGGCAATCTGTATTACATTCCAAGGCAGCAGCTGTTCCCCAGTATTAGTGGAACCATCACACCCAGTCTCATTGTACCCTCTTCCCCAGTATTAGTGGAACCATCACACCCAGTCTCATTGTACCCTCACCCATTTCTTTTAACAGTGCCTTATACTTTTCACTATATGAATATTTCACCTTCATTATTAGGGAATCCTTCTCAAAGGTTCTTCCCTGCTTTCATGGGCCATTTTGTAAGGTCCAGGAACATGCAACAGCCAATAACCTTCCACTCCTTTGATATTAGATTTGACATTTCCATGTCATCCCACCCAATTTGTTGTAGCTTTTGTTTATGGCTTTTAAAATTCTAAATCCCTCCCTTTGTTTATTTCCCATTCTTTAATAAGGATAGGTCCAGAAAAGGCTATATTTGTGATGTCTTAAATTTATTCTTTTCAAACACATTCTTAACAACTTTAAATTTACTTAACAGCTCTTCTTATCAACTTTTATCTATTTAAAAAGGACTTCCTATATTCTTACTAGACCTAAAAAAACAGACTGGTAATAATACTATAAAAGAAACTAGCTAATAATAAGCTGGAAAGAAAAAAAATCAGCTGTATTATACAAAATATATCACTTTAAGTGAAAATTCATCTATCTATTAATATCTATTAATTAATATCTACTATCTATTAATAAGTCAACATGGGAAATACAGAAAATGAGCAATATGCCACATGTTGACTTTGAAAAGGATTGCCTAACATTTATATTAACTCTGTTTGGCACTGAAGAGCAATAAGATCATTTGAGTTGGTTTAGAAAAATGTAGCATTTATACACAACGGGATGCCATTCAGCTATAGATGAATACTTATATTTGTAACAAACGGATAGAAATGGCAGGAATAATGTCAAGTGAAATAGACAGTATGAGAGGGAAAAAAAACAGTTGTGCTACTATTATGTGGAATGTTGAGAAACAAAAAAAGAATGAGAAATTAAAGTGAGTGTACAAATACAGTGAGGGAGGATTACAGGGAAAAAGATGGAGGACTATGGGATCTTAGCTGGTGGGAATATTTTGAAAACAAGGATCTGAGGAATTTTGACACTATGTCTCTGAATCACATAATATTTTAAGCCAATGTTCCCACAAATTAATTAATAAAAAAATAAAATTCTTGAAAAAAAATAAAAAAGACCATGGATCTAAAAGCCATGACCTTTAGTCTTTTAGACAAGGATTTCATGAGATATCATAAATCAGTCTAGAAAGAAAAACAAACAGAACAAAACACAACAGTAGGTGGACATTCTGGCAAAAGTAAACATACCTTATTTGGTTTATCCATATGAAATATTAATATATTTTGCTTTTCTACATATTTTCAGTTTCATTTAGAGATTACACTATAATTCACAAACTGAGCAGATAATCGCCTCATTGCTGCCTTCATATCTTTATTCCTCAAAGTATAAATGACTGGATTTAGGAAAGGAGTGATAACTGTGTCAAACAGGGCAAGGAACTTATCTAAATGTGATATGGGATATGGACATATGTAGAAAAAGATCAATGGCCCAAAAAATAAAATGACCACAGTGACATGTGCTGACAGAGTGGAGAGGGCCTTGGTTATGCTCCCTGAAGATTTTTTCTGGACAGTCACCAAAATAAAGATGTAAGAGATGATCAGAGTCAAAAATGCAGCCACAGAAATAACACCACTATTGGCAGTGACCATGAACCCCAATGTGTAAGTGTCTGTACAAGCAAGTTTGATAAATCGAGGCAGGTCACAAAAAAAGCTGTCCAACTCATTAGGGCCACAGAAAGGCAAGTTTACAACAAAAGCCAGCTGAGTCACTGAATGAAAAAGGCCAATAATCCAGGAAGTGACCAGAAATAAAATGCACATTCTTGGACTCATGATGGTCAGGTAGTGCAGGGGCTTGCAAATGGCCACATATCTGTCAAAGGCCATGGCAATAAGCAGTACCATCTCAGCGCCACCAATCCCGTGAATGAGGAAGATTTGGACTATACAACCCCCAAATGAGATAGTTTTGTTCTTCCTGAAAATATCATAAATCATCTTGGGAGTTGTGGACGAGCAACATATCAAATCAATGATGGAAAGGTTGGCCAGCAGGAAGTACATGGGAGACTTTAAACGAGAATCAGCAATCACAGTCAGCACGATGAGCAGATTCCCCATTACAGTTGCCACATAGAACGCAGTGGAACAAAGAAAGAGGAGGACCTGGATCTCCCATGAATTGCAAAGTCCCAGGAACACAAACTCAGACACCACAGAATGATTCATTTCATCCATTGTCTCTGTTGCTATGACAAGTCTCATGCCTCCTGAAAGAGGAGAGAAAAGAGA
The DNA here is from genome assembly GCA_004024945.1 of Uropsilus gracilis. Classification (NCBI taxonomy): domain Eukaryota; kingdom Metazoa; phylum Chordata; class Mammalia; order Eulipotyphla; family Talpidae; genus Uropsilus; species Uropsilus gracilis. The sequence continues at coordinate 13,193 of PVHY01014315.1, forward strand.
AGCTGGTTTAGGTGAAATGGACCTGATCTTAACTTTGAGCATTCAGTAGTTGTACAGAGCTAGGCAAAGACTGATGTATTACTTTGGAGACTGTTTAGTCACAGAGAAATATGGATTCCTTTATTGTCACTGCCACTGCTGACTGTATTATTAAGAAAAGTAAAGCTAATTATTTGGATGACTAACTCTGTTTATTTTTACATGTCACTATTTCATAGTTATAAATGATTTGTGGTTATCAGTTACAAATTATTTAACAAATTATTTTGTAATTTGCTTTACAAGATAAGTTTACAAATTAATATATAAAATGTTTATGTGGCAGAGGATTTCACAATTTGGACATCTCTCAGTATTGATCCCATATCTATGGTCACATTGGCAAATTCTTTCAAAATCCATAGAAGCCTTTTTAAGGCCTGGAATGTAATTCCTCATACCTGTAAATTAGAAAAACAAGATAAGTTACTTGGAGGGAGAAGAAAACACAGGAATAGAGGATGATAGAGCATGGAACTCATTGTCCCATAAAAGGAGGGCAGGTGCTAGGCACAGTGACCAGATTATGGACTCCATAGAAGAGATTCTGACTGGAGGACTCTGCAGGATGAAAGCAGGTAGAACCAGAATTAAGAGAAAGCATAAGAATGACAATATCAGAGGCTTTGCTTATAGTTCTGTTACCTGTATGTGAAAGTTAATAACATCATTAGTAAAGGAATAAATGCATGTTAAACTAACAAAATAGTCGTATTTTTCGGTATTACCAGTGCCTGGCAGAAACTGAAGTATTTGACAAAAGTTAAGCTTTGAGGGAATTGGGGGAAAAGGTAGTATCATAAGTAGTAGTGAAAGATTACAGTGTTAGCAATTTGACAATATCTCCCAAAATTTGATGTGATCATATACTTTGACTCAGTTTTTCTACTAGTAGAAAAAAATCTGGTTATGTGCATTGTGCTTATGAAAAAAAGTTGGCAAAGATATAGGGATAATTACTGAGATATTATTTTTCTATGCTAAAATGTATAGAAATAGGGACTACATAAGCATTCTATTGTTACTTCCATTCAATAGATTGCAACTATTGATAATATTAAGGTGTCTAGGCACAGATAAACAGGATATATGAGATGACTCACAGAAACTCATCTGTTCTTTCTAAAACTGGATCTCAATAAATTACACATTAAAATTATATAAATGAAACTAAGTACAGTATAAATTCCTAAGTTGCTGCATTCAGGCACACACATGTATTAACAATATTTATCCCTTAGGAGTGGGGATGATAAAACAATTTTTTAGACTATTTCTTCAATGAATATTGTTCACATTCATAGAAAGCACGAGAATTGAAATCAGTTCCTTTCACAAGTATCATCATCATGAACATTTCCAATGATACAATTTATGAAGATAATAATTGAATTCTCACTCCTCATGAAAGCTGAAAGTTGTTCTACAATGCCTGTAACTTCCACCCAGTCCCAAACCCATTTTTTCAACTTAATAAAATTGTAATCATTTATAATACTATTTAAATTTACAGGCACATCTTCCCCTGCTTGTGTATATAAGCCTCACTGAACCCCCCCCCACAAAGTTCTAGTGCTATTCCCACTATCAAGTCGATGTCCTCTACCCTTCCTTGCCCTCCTCTTCTCCTTCCCCCTTTGGTAACCACTATGTTTTTCATAGAGTCTCAAATTTATTTTGTTATGATTTGTTAGTTCATTTGTTTTGGTTATTTATATTCTGTAAGAAACATAGTTGTCTTTTACTTTCTGACTTATTTGCTTAGCATACTCACTTTAAATAACATATGTTGTCACAAAAGCAAGAATTTATCTTTGCCAATAGCTGGAATAGGATATATAGACCTCACTTTCCTTACCCAATCATGTGTAAGGGGTATTTAGTTATTTCCATGACTAAGCTATTATGAAATATGCTGCTATGAACATAAGAATGCATGTAAATTTTCTTATCAGTGTTTTTAATCTGCCAGTAAGTCAGTAAAGGTATTTCTGAATAATATGGTATTTTTGTTTGCAAAGTTTTTAAGGAATCTCCATATCATTTTCCACAGGGGCTGAATCAATTTACAATTCGACTAACAGTAATGATCTTTGCCACATAGCAGACATTATTTCCAGGCTCTTACATCCACCATTCTCACAGGTGTGAGGTGATCTCATTATGGTATTGATTTATATTTCTCTAGTAATAAATGAATGGAACATTTTTAATGTGCCTCTTAGTATCCATATATCTTCCTTGCAGAAATATCTATTCAAATCATCTGCCCATAATTTATTGGACTGTTTGGCTTTTGCTGCTTTGGAGTCATATGAAGTCTTCATAGGTTTCCTTTCTGTTTGTGTGAGGGTTCTATTCACTGTACAAAAACTTTTCAGTTTGATTTCCCATTTACTTTCATTCGCTTTTGTTCTTTTTGCCATGGAGTTGAGTCTCCAAACATGACTCAACCTATTATCCTCCCTTCCTTCTATGGGTTTTATGACAAAATGCTTTGAAATTTTATACAGGATTTTATTTTCTCTTCAAAGGGTATTAATATTTTAATTTATCATATTAGCAAAGATTTTCAAAGCTATTTATTTCTTAAATTGTTAATAATTTGAGAAACAATATTGTGTACTCATTACTGGTGGCACTACCTCCTAGCCAGTCCTTTATGCTCTGTCTTCATGTCTCACATGTCGTACTTTGTGCCAATCACCACTAAACATGCTCCATTTGCACAACTGCTAAATAATTGTTTTAAATTTTATCTCTTCAAGATAGTGAAATTGTTTACTTAACTCAGCACAACAAGAAGAAAACAAAGTATGAGTAGGGACTACAAACTTAAATTTGGTGTATCTTTGTAGTGTCCTCAATTCCATGACTTTAACTAAAAGAGCCCAGAATCATACAACCCTCCCACAACTAAACACACAATGTGAAAAATGAGAAATACCTCAGAGATCATCCAGTAACCAGTTGATTCTTCTCCTCAAAGCTTCTCATCTTGAGCTGATCAAAAGAAAAAGAAACAAATTTTTAATTACAATTCAAGGAGGGCTGACATTTCTATTTTTTAAATTAAATCAATATTTGGAATTACTCAAAAAACAATGGAACCTATACTTCCTAACTTTCATTTCAACCTTGGTCTTGATTACTGACAAGGTTAGTTTAAATTGGAATTATTAGGAATTATTAGAAAATCTTAAAATTCCCAAGAAACATACCCTTATGATCATCCTATAGCTTTCTCCACCAACTTGTTTTCCCTGAAATTGGTAAAAAGAGCTCATGACAGAATGATACAAGGATTCGGCCACTGCAGATGCCTTCTCCCAAAATGGTTGTTTTTGCTTTGTTAGCACAGCAAGCCTGATACAAGACAGTTGTTGATGAGACCTGAATGAAACTTTGCCAGTGGTGGTAAAATCCTTTTCTTATGGATGTTAGGAAACAGAGATAAAGAGGGCATAAATAACTCTGTTGAAGCTAAGGAACCAATGATAGCAAATTCAAAATAATTATGTTTAACCTTGGCTTCCAGACAGTCCACATCGAATATCTGCTATTTTTGGGTTGTGACTATATCTGCTCTCATTTCCCTAATGAATAACACAATTGAGTTGTTCCTTCTGGTTGATTAGATGCCCACTCTCACTACTATGTTTGTTTCCCAGTAAAGTTGAAGTCTCTGTTAAAGATAATTCCCATTCATCTAACCTTTCTAGACCCATGTTGAAATTATCATATATTTTAACATTTGCTAAAATGCAAACTCTTGTCTTCCAAGAGCTATGACCAACTGGCATAAAGTATCATGTATAATACCTCAAGGGCAAGAAAAGCAGCTAATTAACACCATTGGCAAGTTACTTAAATATTGCTGGAGAACCTGGATTGTCATCTTAAATACATTCAGTCAAGGGAATTGTTTCCTAGGACCACAGAATTTTGACCACAACAACCAAAGGAAGATGTTGGTAACAGGTCGCTTGAGGAAAAAGTGAAAGGGAGGCTAAAGATGTTTTTGTAAAAATTACAGAATTTTTTAAATAATTTATATGTATATATACATCTTTGTATTCCCTGGGGTTCATCTACCACCTCCCCTCCCTGACCACTCCCCTTCATCCTCCTCCCCTACCCTGAGTTGTGTACTTTAGTTTGGTTGTTAGCTTGTTTTAACTTTTCCTCCTTTTGTTTGCTTTTCCTATGCCCCATATATTAGTGAGATCGTTTGGTTTCTGTCTTTTTCTTTCAGACTTGTTTCTGTTAATATGATTTCTTCTAGGTATATTCATGTTATCTCAAAGTCATCCCAGAATTTTTTTAATTTACCTTCTTGTTTTCTTGTTTGTAAAGAAGTTTTATATAAGTGAAAACATATACATGCAAACAAGTGAAAATAATTATTGCCTAAGGGTGAACTAAAATTATATGAAATACTCTATATCAGTATCCATTGTTATTGAGCACTGTAACTTAAATCAATGATTTTTAACTGGTCTTCAGTCTGCAATTAGGGCTAGGTTAATGTGGGAAGGTCAGCTGGCCTTTTCTAAGATTGCCACAAATGCATCCATTTTCTGGTATTTTGAATGGAGTTGGTGGGTTTAAGATGGCCTTATTTACATGTTTCAGGATTCTGTGCTGCCTGCTAGAGTGGTCTTCTCTCCAAGGGATCAGTGATGACTCAGTGGTCAAGTTCTCTTAGATAGAGTGATGAAAAGAGTAAGCAAAGCCAGCATCTGCAAAGCAACCTATGCTTAATGCTAGAATTAAGCAGCTGCATCCTTCCCACTTTCCACTGGTGAATTGTGATGAAAGCACACATAAGACAAGGCCAGATTTTAGTTTAAGGAAATAAATATCTCTTGGCAAGAGGAAATGCAAAGTACTATAACTGTGGTTCTTTGGTCAACTTGATTCTTCATGACTATGCATGTTGACTGACAAAGTCCCCTAAAAAATTTAAATTCATAGACCTCATGTATGCTTATATTCTCTTACTCTTGTCTCAGCTAATTCAAAGGAACAGTAGCTATCTCTTACTTGATTTTGTCTTAGATTAAATACATTTAATAAGAAATTGTGATGTGTTAAGTGAGGGGTATCCTGCTACACTATATATACCATCAGTTAAACAAGTTCTGTTGAGACCAAGTAAACTCTCGATGCTTGTCTTGTTATAATAAGGTGTCAAAGCAAGTGTAGGAATGCTTCGGCAGAGACTCTGTCACAGGTTGTTTCAAATGGGTCCCAGAGCTTATGAGAGATTTCAGCATCAACAAATGAAATTGGACATAAAAAAGAGCTATACAATAAATTGAGATGTCCTAAGAAAGATAGTCTAACACATTTGAGAGAAAGTCATTACAAAGAAAAGACATCAGGCAACGTAAACCAGACAAGAAAGCAAGCACTCCTGGTGTTAAATTGATAGTAATTCCAGGTGAAGAGGGAGGATACAAATGACCATATTCCAACAAAGTCTCTCTTTCCTCTCCCATCAAATCCAGTATCCTGCATGCCCCTTGGACCTCTGATGGATAAAACAGATGAAACAAGGAAAGACCTGTGAAGTCGAGCTTATCCCACTTCTGTGGAATTTCTTCTAAATGGACTATGAGGAGAAACATAATACAAGGGGCCATTAGTCCATTAGTCCAAAAGCTTTTCTGACATGGAAAAATTTTTTAAGGAGCATGTGAACAAACTAGTAATCAGTAGTTGAGTAAACATAGGCCATGTCTCAAACAGATATCATTTGCCACAGAGTGGTCTCTGTTCTTAAACAAAGCTGATTACAGCAGGGGAGAAAATGCTGCACCAGTTATATGAGACATTTTACATATAAGCACTCCTGGGAATATACTGACTTCAGAGAAACCAGGGAAATATTAAATATCTGCTTCTTCAGACCACAATGAACCCACAGATGGGACCTGGAAGCAGATCCTCTGTGGCAGGTCCCCCGGCCCCTGTGAGTACCAGGATGATCTTGGTGGTAGCCCCACCTGGTAGAATCTTTCAAGAGTGGGGCAAACCTTTCCAAAGAGAGAGGATGTGACAGCCTCCAGCAAAGTTAATGACAAGGCCTGGTCACCACTAGCTATGGCTCTTGGAGCAGCAATCCAGGACACTTCAGAAACGTAGTCCCAGGAACATGGTGGGATTCATTCTACCTTCGATCATAGAGACCAGTGTAAACTTTTGCATGTTGATGCTGAGGATATCTACACTACATTGAATAGGAGGCAAGTTGACTGAGGAACCTAAGTGTGGGAGCTGATCTGGAAATGGGGGTCCTGTGAGACGGAGCTCTCACAGGCTAGCTCTCTGCCCCCCGCAGGAAGGATGTATCGGGAGCTGACCTGCATAGCAGGGGACCCTTGAGGCGTAGCTCCCAGACCCCAGGTGTTGGAGTTGCTGAAGTCATGCGCTGCATGGTTATTAAAACCATGCGCTGCATGGTTATTAAAACATGGTTATTAAATTTAAGGGGAGCCCAGACCATTTCATTAAAATTGAGAGAACAATTCATATCAACTGTGGCAGAACTTTTGGTAGAGGAATTACAAAAGCATTAGCAATGCACCTTAGGCAGTGAAACCCGATGAACTAGATAACTTTGTAGACAGGAAACAATCATGGTGACCATTAATCAGTTTAGCTGTCATGATTTCTAAAGAGATGATTGCTTGGGAATGTTTTGTAATATCTAATGATAATCTGTTTTCCGTTGAGATATTGACTTCTGTTTTTCCGTTGAGATATTGACTTCATGTACTCATGGAATGTTGATGTAATTCTTTTAAACACTATATATGCTTACTAAAATCTCAAATAAAGCAGCAGATTCATTGTTCACTGAGTGTGTGTGTGTGTGTGTGTGTGTGTGTGTGTTCAACATCGCCGACCCTGTGCTTTTCCTGCTCCCGCTGTGCCCTGGTTCCCCATGGTCAGCACTCTCGCTCGGTTGGTCCGTGGCACCTAAGGTTTGTGGTCTGGAGCAGGGGACACCAGTTGAATGGCTGTCAGCTCAGTCAAGGGCCCTATGGAGGTTTTGTTGAGGTGTTCTTTATTTAAAAGAAGGGAAATGTTGAGGGAAAGCAGGTGTGCTCCTGATAGCACAGTATCCCAGATAAAGATAATAGCAAAGAAAGGTATTCTGGTTAGCATTCCCCCTTTCAAAGTTCTGAAACTAGTGCTAACCTTGTGAGGTACACTGAGAGTACAAGGACATCAGATTGTCTCAAGAACTGAGAGTAATCAGGGCCATAAATATGAACGATTCCTACTCCAAGTCATCTACAAACATCTGGAGTCTCCAGGACCTTCTGAACTCTGACACACAGTATCCACAAACAGATTTGAGTACATCCAGAAACCAGCAAACATCAAAATAAGTAAACAAATAAATAAAATCAAACAAAACCATACACCACCTAGAGGAAAAAAATTGTTCAGACCACTAAGTTATTAGTAAAGATATTTAAAACAATAATAAAATGGGGAAACCTCAAATAGCAAGATGAGCAAACAAAATTATATATAACATATGGAAACAGAAAACCTCAAGAGAGTGTGACATCACAATGTGAGAACACCTTTCCAGAATTCAAACACAAAAATGGAATTGTATTTTCCGACCAGAGAGCTCAGAACTGCTGTAACTACTTAAAATTTAAAGAGATGATAGAAAATTCAGAAAAGCAAGTTAAAAAAATTTCAAGAGAACTCATAAGCAGTAAACAAAGAGATACAATAAAATTCTGGAGGGAGGGTTAATGAGAATATAAATAAGACCAGTAAACAGGTGATAGATTTTGAGCTTTAAATTACAAAGCTATGAAGTAGAATAGAGCAAATGGAGCATTGAACCAGTGACCTCCCAAATAATAATGACTAAGGACTAGATGGAATGAGAGAGAAATGATATATGAAGAAAAAAAATGATGGAGAAACTCTAGACCTATTTGACACCATTAATAAAGCCAAAGTAAGAATAATGGATACCCAAGAAGGGGGAAAGACAGGAGGCAACAGATTGCACCTTCTGGGAAATAATAGAGAAAAATTTCCCACACTTAGGAAAGGAATTAAATATACTAATCATTGAAGCTAAAAAAAAGTCAATGATACCTACACTAAAACACAGCAGAAAAAAAACTAGCATGTTAAAGACACCAGCACCACCAGCAGTGATGCATCCACAAGTCTGCAAGTACAGGAAATGAAAGTTTGTGCACCTGCTTCTCTTACAAAGACCAAAGGCAATTTAGATGAGAAACCAAAAACTAGAACCATAATGCCACCTACTGAGCAGAAGAAAACATCTAATTGCAAAGTTGTTAAGTTAGAATCAAAGCAATCAAAACTTTCCCAAAATAAGAAAGCTGTTAGATATCCATGTTGCTGCGAATGACAGTTTACCTTTTTTGATTGATGAATAATATTCCATTGTATACATATTCCAAAATTTTCTGACCCATTAATCTTTTTTGAGTCATTTTGGTTGTTTCGATATTCTGGCTACTATAAATAGTAAATAAAAATCTGATAAAATCTGAGAGAACAGCTATCCTTTTGAATTAGTGTTTTTGTTTCCTTTGGGTAGATTTCCAGAAGTGGGATCACTGAATTGAATGGTAGCTCCATTTTCAGTCCTTTCAAGGTCCTCCACACAGTTTTCCATAGTGGCTGAACCAGTTTGCACTCCCACCAGCAGTATAAGACTGTTCCTTTCCACATCTACACCAGCATTTGTTGTTGCTCAT
>PVHY01014315.1:22105-38873 GCA_004024945.1 Uropsilus gracilis
TTTTTTTTTTTTTTTTTTTTTTTTTTTTTTTTTTTTTTTTTTTTTTTTTTTTTTTTTTTTTTTTTTTTTTTTTTTTTTTTTTTTTTTTTTTTTTTTTTTTTTTTTTTTTTTTTTTTTTTTTTTTTTTTTTTTTTTTTTTTTTGCATCTGTAGATGTGTCCTGAAAAAGGTTTTTGAAGTGTAAGTCTTAGAATGTTTTGCCCTTATTTTTCTCTATGTATTTTATGGTTTCAAGTCTTACTTCTTACTTCCAAGTCTTTTATCCATTTTGAGATTTTTGTACATGGTATGAGAGAGTGATCTAACGTCATTCTTTTTGCATGCAGCAATCCAGTTTTCCCAGCACCTTTTATTGCAGAGACTATTCTTGTTCCACTGTATGGTTCTAGCCCCTTTGTCAAAAATTAGTTGACCATACATGTGCAGCTTTATTTCTGGGCATTCAATTCTGTTCCATTGGTCTGTGTTTCTGATTTTAGTCCAGTACCATGCTGTTTTAATTATTATGGCATTGTAATTAATTTGAAGTTTGGGAGTGAAACATCTTCCTTCTCTTTTTTTGGTCAGGAGTGTTTGGCTATTTGAGCCAAATCATATCATTATAATTACATGCTTATATTGTTCCATGTGAATTTCAGTAATTTTTTGCTCTATCTTTTTAAATAATGACATCTGTAAATTGCTTTTGGTAAAATGGCCATTTTGATTATGTTAATTCTTCTAATCCATGAGAAGGAAATGTCTTTCTGTTCTTTATGTCTTCTTTTAACAATGTTTTATACTTTTAACATTTTATAGTTTTCTTTGATAGGTCTTTTACATCTTTTGCTAGGTTTATTCCCAGGTACCTAATTTTCATTGGTACAATGGTGAATGGAGTAGTTTTTCTGATTTCTTCTTCTCTGCTTTTTTGCATACAAGAAAGCTACTGAATTTTGTTTGTTAACTTTGTAGCCAGCTACCTTACTAAACTGGTTGATTGTTTCAAGTAGTTTTCAGTGGGTTTTTGTGGGGTTCTCTATGTAGAGTATCATCTGCATATAATGATAGCTTCACTTCTTCTTTCTTTGCCATAATAATTAAAACAGCATGGTACTGTAAAGATCCACAAAAACCTCACACAACAAAAACAAGAAAAAATTCCAGTCAAAAAAATGGGGAGGAAATCTAAAAAGACACTTTTACAAAGAGGAAATACAAATGGCCATTAGGTGTATGAAAAAATGCTCAACATCACCAATAATCAGGGAAATGTAAATCAAAATCACAATGTGATAGCATCTTACACCAGGAAGAATGACCCATATCAAAAAACAAGTGCTAACATGAATTTGGTGTATAATAAACACTAATGGAACAGAACAAAGGTGCTCTGTCTCCATGTAAAAAAAAAGAAGTTTGGTTTTTTTTTTGTGTTAAGTTGTATGACTAGTTTATACATTTTGAGAATTAGCCCCTTGTAAGATGTGTGACATGAAAATACCTTTGTAGATAAACAAATGACAGATCAATAAAATTTGAAGAAAGAGAATAAAAGTCCAAAACTGAACTAAGTCACATTCTATTTCCACCTGTCTCCCAACCATTCTAACTCTCCTTTTAGAATCTCAAATCTCAACAGCAATAAAAAATAAATAAATAAATAAGGAATTTTCATTTCTGACTATATGTCCCTTTTCTTCCCATTTGTGTTGATTCTTGCTCAGAGCTCAACTTAAACAGCTTCTGTTGTACAAGATCACATTTAATTGATTTCTAGAGACAACAATCCTGTCACCAGAAGCATCTATTAATTACTGTCCCTTGGAGACTTCAATATTATACACCAGTATGTGAAAGCAATTTCTATATTTGTCACTAACTTGCACATTTAAAGTTTAACATATAACTCTTTCCAAAGAGCTCACCGCTTTCAACATTCTCTGGTTAATATTATTAGCATTACTTCATGGGCAAATGTTATTTTTGTAGCAATTTCAGTGGGAGATATGACTAATTAGCACACAGGAGAGTACTGACCAAATGATACTGCAGAGATTAGAGTTTGCCAATATTCATTTATCGAAACTAATTGTCACCATGAATCCTGGCAGATCAACAGAGGAAATTATTAATGAGCCACAAAAGAGAAGAAAAGGAGATCAAAAACATCTTTAACATTTTCTTTAATTTAAAATGTGTATTTTATAAATAAGGCTAAAGAAGACTCTCAAAGAAACATATGAATGTACATTTTCTTGGTTTTTTCCACTTATTTTATTTTATTTTTGGATTTTTTACAATGCACAATTGTATATTTGATCCCTCTGGTAATACCCCACCACCACACCCGCTCTGGTCTCTCTGCCTCCTTTCCTATTATTATTTGTCCTTGGTTAGCCCTTTGGTCTTTTTCCTTTCTGGGACTATGACCTTATCCTAAGTGAAGGTGTGATTTCTTGGGGCATGGTAGAGTGTGCTACCTAGCTTGCCAGGACTGATTTTGCCTTTGTAGGCCAATCCGAGCACCTTTGGTTATATTGATGCTTCTGACTTCTTGGTTGCTGTGATCTCCTTTGTTTTCTGTCTCATTTTGTTACTCCTTCACATTATGTTTCAGATTTTTGGCTTTTGGAGCCTGACTCCCAGTCTTTTATTGTGGTAAGGCAGCTCCTCGATGGGACAGCTATCAGCAGATGGTAGGTCTCCTGCTCCCTCCTTTGGAGTTCTGCTGTGGGTTCGCTGCCATTCTGCAGCCTCTTCCCTCTGTCAAAGGGGGAGTGTAATGCCCTTACTGAGAGCATCTCCGCACCAGGATTTTGGTCACACCTCCACAATGACATTGTAGATGTAATTCTGTCTTCTATGCTTGCTCTCATAGTCCTGTGCTCTTTTTGAGTCCTATCCAGGCAGCATGTGTTTTTAGGACCTTTCTTCTTGTCCCTTGCCTCCTCTGTATCTGTGGTTGAAAATCATGTGGAGGTTCTTATTTCTAGTGAGGGCTAACTGAAGAGGAGGCAAACTGAGGGGGATCTATGGTGCACCCCCCCCAACTCCCTCCCCACTCCACCCCCCCACACACACCGCACACTACAGCCTGCTTCTTTGCAGGACTGGAATGTGCAGAGATGCCCATGGGTTAGTCAACCAGGAGCCCCCCAGGCCAGCCCCGGCCCCGTGGTGCCCTCTTTCTTAGTTTGTAATAAAATCATCTCCAGCGAAGAACCTTAGCAGATAAAACAGGGTACTTTACAGAAATTCACAGGATGACTTCATTGTCTGTGCTCCTACCACCACTCCAAAGCTAGTATATTCAAAATATGCAAGAATAGTCGAACACTAAGACATGTTCAACACTTCACACTCTCTCTGTCTCTCTCTCTCTGTCTCTCTGTCTCTCTGTCTCTCACTGTCTCTCTCTGTCTCTCTCTGTCTCTCTCTGTCTCTCTGTCTCTCTGTCTCTCTCTCTCTCTCTCTCTCTCTCTCCTTCTCACACACACATACACACAAATGCTTTTAAGTCAATGCATCCAACATGGTGAACTTGGTGGTAACTGGGACTCAGAAGACAGAACTTTGTTTTATTCAAGTTCTATAAATTCTGATGACTTACTTCATATTTATATACTGTCATATCTTTATCTGTAAGATGAGCAGACTATAGAAGAGATTTCTACGGTTTCATTCAGTTAGTAACATGAAAGTAACATGAAGAAAGTAACATTAAAGTAACATTAAAGAAATATATCATGAGCAAAATAATCCTTCTAGGTTAGAACACAGTTCCATATGCTCATTGACATGAAATTCCTACAAATAGTGCAGTAAAATTTACCCCACTTTATAAACAGCAAACAGGCAAGAGAATAGATTTTTTTTTTTAATGTTCACCATGAAAAGGAAGAAAGTGAGAGGAGCCTAGATAAGGAAAAAAGCACACCACTTTGCCCCTAAATGCTATGGAGGTGAGGGAAAGAAGATGGATAGAGTGTCAGATTAGCCAGTGTGAATAAACTGCCTTAGTGTTTTACCACCCTGTCTTATTTCAGCTTTGTAGTATAATTTAAAGTCTGGGACTGTAATCCCTCTGTTATCGCTCCTTTTGGTTAGGAAAGCTTTGGTTATTCGTGATTTGATTTTTTTATTATTCCATATGAATTTCAGTAATATTTCTTCTATTTCTTTAAAGAATGTCATTGAGATTTTTAATGGAATTGCATTGAATCTGTAGATTGCTTTCAGTTGGATGGTCATTTTTGATAATGTTAATTTTTCCAATTCATGAACAGGGGATATTTTCAATTTTTAATGTCTTTTTTTTTGGCATGTTTTATAGTTCTCTTTGTATAGGTCTTTCACATCTTTTGTTAAGTTTATTCCCAGGTATTTAATTTTTATGGGCACAATTGTAAATGGAGTAGTTTTCTTAATTTCTTCTTTTTCAGATTAATTTTTTGCAGCTAAGAAAGAGGTTGAATTATGTGATTTTTAAGAGTGGCTAAATTACTGAACTTGTTTATTATTAATTAGCTTTTCTGTAGTTTTAGGTTTTCCTGTATAAATAACCATGTCATCTGTAAACAGTGATAGCTTTACTTCTACTTTCCCAATTTGGATTCCTTGTATGTCCTTCTCTCACATTATTACTATAGCTAGGACTTCCAATATTATATTGAAAAGCAGAGATGAGGGTGGTCCTGTTCCCAGTCTCAAAGGGAAGTCTTTCATTTTTTCACCATTTAAGATGATACTGGCTGTGGATTTGCCATATATTGCTTTTATTATATTAAGGTACATTCTTTCTAGCCCAAGAATTTCACGGACCTTCATTATAAGTGAATATGGGATTTCATCAAATGCTTTCTCAGCATCTGTTGATATGATCATGTGGCTTTTATCTTTCTCTTTTTTTATTTTTCTTTTTTTTTTGATGTATTGGATTATGTTAATTAATTGTTGACTGTTGACCCATCTTTGTTTCCCTGAAATAAATTCCACTTGGTCATGCTATATTATCTTTTCAATGCATTGTTACATTCTATTTCCTAGGGTTTTGTTGAGAATTTTTGCATCTGTGTTCACAGGGTCATTGGCCTTTAGTTTTCTTTCTTTATGTTATCTTTGATTTTAGTGTGATGCTGACTTTGTAGAAGGTATTAGGTCATATTCTTTCTTTCCCTAATTGTTGAAAGATTTTTTTGTAAAATAGACACCAATTCATCTTGAAACATCTGGCAGAACTGATTTGTAAACCCATCTGGTCCAGGGCTTTTGTGGGGAGTTTTGACTACTGCTTCAGTTTCACTGCTTGAGATTGTTTATTTAGGTTTTCTATGTCTTCTTTATCCAGTTTTTGATGGTCATATAATTCTAAAAATTTGTCCATCTCATCAAGGTTGTTGAACTAAAGGTTCATAGAATCTCTATCCTCTGGGTTTCTGCTTTGCCTGTTGTAATTTCTCCTCTTTCATGTATGAGTCCCCTTATTTGCATTTTCTCCCTTCTCTTCTTTGAGTCTGACAGGAGGTTTATCTATTTTGTTTCTCTTTTCAAAGAACCAGATTTTTCCTTGCATTGGTCTTTTAAAATACCTTTTTTATCTTTATTTTATCTATTTCTACTTGAATTTTATTATCTCCTTCCTTTTGCTTGCTCTTGGATTTTTGTTGTTGTTTTGTTTCTTCTTTAGCTCTCTCAGATGTGAGGTTGGGTTTTTTGATGTGTATTTTCTTGATTTGGGACTGTAATGCTATGTATTTCCCTCTTATTACTGATTTTGAAGCATACATATGTCCTGGAAGTTGTTTCCTCATTGTCATTTATCTTAAAATATTTACTCATTTCTTCTTTGATTTCCTCATTAATCTACCGGTTTTCCAATAGTGGTAGCTTCTCTCTCCACGAAATGGGAGGTTTCCCATCCTTCTCATGGTTTATTTCTAGTTTGATATCTTTATGGTCAGTGAAAACAGATGGCATGATTTCAATCTTCATGAGTTTGTTGATACTTTTCCATATGACCATATGACCCAGTACATGGTTGATGTTAGAGATGATTCATGTGCACTTCAGATATATAATTATTCAGGTTTTGGGGTGGAACAGTGTCCTATAGATGTCTGTTAAGTCCAGTCTGTTAGGTCCATTTGAACTAGGTATTCATTTGAAGTTACTGAGTCCTTTTTATTTTTGTCTCAATGATCTATCCCTTGGTGAGAGTGGGTAGTTGAAGACTCCTGCTACATATGTATTTTCTCTGATGTCTTTTTTCAAAAATGTTAGCAATTATCTGATGTATCTTGGTGCACCTTCATTTGGTGTATAAATATTGATGAGTGCATTGTCTTCCTGGAGTATTAACTCTTGATCACTATATAGTAACCATCTGTGTCTCTTGTCAGCTTTTTCAGTTTGAAGTCTACTTTTTCAGATATATGTATGGCTGTACCTGCCTTCTTTCAGGATCCATTTGCTTACAGGATTGTTTTCCAACCTTTTTCTTTTAACCTATGTTTATCTTTAGCAGTTAGGTGTGTTTCTTGGAGACAGCAGAAGGATAAGTTCTGTTTTTTAATCCATTCTATTACTGTGTCCTTTATATCAGTGCATTTAGTTCATTAACATTTGTATGCCAAAAATTTTTTATTCATTCATCTGTTTTGAGACATTTGAGTTGTTTCCATATCCTGGTTATTGTAAATAATGCTGTTTTAAACATGGAAGTAGAGGTGTCCTTTGCAGTTAGTGTTTTGGTATCCTTTGGGTAAATTCCCAGAAGTGGAATTGCTGCATCAAATGGTATAAAACAGAAAATTTTAGTGACTAAAAGTTACTATAGATTTATATATTATTTAAAAAGAAAAAATAAACATGAAAACAAATGACAAGGAGCAGATTTCAGAAAAATAATGCTATAAAGCAGATGAAAATTCAGACCAAAATATTTCATCATACAGATCTCCCCAGGGGTCCTGAGCTGGGAGAGGGGATTTGTAGGCCCCATCTTCCAGGCTCACCCCTGATCCAAGCCAGGCTAAGAGTAGGGGCCCCCTTGAAAGGCCTGGCCTTTTGGGGATAGGGTAAGTCCTGCACCACAGGGGTCTTGGGATCTCAGTAGGGGTCAAAGGTTCTCAGGGTTAGAGGCCCTGACCTCTGCCCTTGCATTGTCTGGGGATGGGGGCAGGGCATGCATAGGGGTCATGAGTTGGGAGAGGGGATTAGTAGGCTCTGCATTTTAAGTCTGGTCCAGTGAGCCTAGTTGGGCTGGAGGTGGAAGATGAGGTTCTTTCAAATGGCAGAGGCCTTTGGGGAAGAGCTCCAGCATACCTACGCCCAGGCCGCTGGTACGGGTGTGGGTCTGTCCTATGCCACCAGGATCTTGGGGTCTCAGGATCTCAAATCCAGGGATCTCATGCTGGCCTCTACCTCAACGTGAGCAGGGTGTGGGGGCTAGGCACCTCTGCCACAAGCTGGGGTGGGGAGTATCCCTCTTCTGGTTTACTCCAACCTCAATCAGACTAAGACTAGGAATAAAAAATCTGGTCTCTCCAGCTGCAGATATAATGGAGAGGAGAAGAAATAATAGCGACCCTGGATACACTCACCACCTGAGTAGGACAAGTAGCATGTCGGGAACCACTGAGACAATGTGAAACCAGCAGGTGACCTGTCACAGATTTCTACCAGCATCACCTCTGGGGTCAAGGAACCAAACCCCTGGTTCACAGTTATGTGTAACGTGAATGAGGCTCCTTCCTTTACCAATAAATGGGGCAAAGAAAATCACAATAATGAGGCTGTGGCCCCATGGCAGAACTGCTAACATGAGAGAAGAGTTGGATCAACTATCTGGGGAAGTCTGTCCTCAGCAAGGACACCGCCAGTGACTGGGAGTTGGATTCCCAAACCAAGATGTCAGAACTGTACCACACAGAGCCAGCAATATGTTACAGAACCAGAAAGGATCCTAGAGAAGCAAACCATGTATTTGCCCTACAAAAAGTTCCTGGTGTGCTCAGCCTGAGCTACTATCTGCCTCGGCTACTCCTGGAAATCCAAGCAGCCTCATCTGTTACTATCCAGGAGTACAAGTCCACACCCAGGAGAAAAGGACATTATTCTAAAAAAAAGAAAGAAAAAGAAAAGACCAGTTGACCAAACATACCAACAACTTTCAGTGAGAGCAGTTAGAAGAGACCATGAGTCTGTCAATCAAAAATTCTAGATTTGAATATCCATAGATTCCTAATACAGTCTTCATATAATTACTTACTTTTCCCAATGCCTGCAACTTTCTAAATTAGGATATTCTATGGAAAGATGTCTATTTTACTTTAAATTTCAAAATCTATGATCCTAGTTAATCATTACTTCCCATCTTTTGAGTTTTGATTTTACATTTGCACATCATTCCACCCAATTTGTTGTAGCTTTTCATTTATGACTTGTAATAATTCTAAACCCCTATTTTTATTCCCATCTTTTAATAAAGATACTTCCAAAAAGGTCTATATCTGTGATGTCTTAAACTTATTCTTTTCAAGCACCTTCTTAACAACGTTAAACTTACTTAACAGTTCTTCATATCAAAATTTTTCTACTTAAAAATGGGCTTCCTATATAATCACTAGACATAAAAAGTCAGACTTGTAATAATACTATGAAAGAAGCGAGCTAATCATAAGCTGGGAAGAAAGAAAACAAATCAACTGTATTGTACAAATATATATCCATTTAAGTAAAAATTGGTATTCTCTATTAAAAAGTCAACATGGGAAATACAGAAAATGAGCAAGATACCACATGTTGACTTTGAAAGGGATTGTCTAACATTTATATTAATTCTGTTTGGCACTATAGAGCAACAAGATCATTGGAATCAGTTTTTAAAAATGTGGCAATACCATTCAGTGGAAAACCACTCAGTTATATATGAATAATTACATTTGTAAAAACACAGTAGAAATGGAGGGGATAAAGTTAAGTGAAATATGTCCAAATGAGAGAGAAATCTAACAGATGTGCTGTTTTTATGTGGAATATTAAATAACCAAAAAAGGATGAGAAATTAAGGTGAGTGTCATAAATACAGTGAGGAAGGAGCACAATATAAAACGGTAGAGGACTATGGGTTCTTAGCTGGTGGGTACGTTTTGAAGACATGCATTTGAGGAATTTTGTCACTATACCTCTAAATCACATAATATTTTAAGCCAATGTTCCTCAAAAAAATTAATAAAAAATAAAATTCTTGCAAAAAAGTCCATTGGGGAGATAAAAGCCATGACTTTTAGTCTTTAAGACAGTTCCAAAAGATATCACAATTCACTCTAGAAGGAACAACAAAATAGGACAAAATTCACAACAGTAGGTGGTCATTCTGGCTGGAGAAAAAAATATGCCTTATTGTTTTATCCATGTGAAATATTAGTATACTTTGTCTTTCTATATATTTTCAGTGTTGTTAAGAGATTTCACTAAATTCACAAACTGAGCAGATAATCACCTCATTGCTGCCTTCATATCTTTATTCCTCAAAGTATAAATGACTGGATTTAGGAAAGGAGTGATAACTGAATCAAATAGGGCAAGGAATTTATCTAGCTGTTTTCCCAGTTTAGAAGAACTCATCTCAACCAGACTCATCATATCCTCTTCAGGAACACCCATTTCTTTTAACAGAGCCTTGTATTTTCACTGTATGGATCTTTAACCTTCATTGTTAGGGAATCTTCCTCAAGGGTTATTCTCTGCCTTTAAGATCCATTTTCTAAGATCCAGGCATGTACACCAAACAAGAGATATCCCCTCCTTTGATATTCATTTCACTTTTTCTCATCATACTACCCAACTTGTAGTAGCTTATTGTTTATATCTTTTTAATATTTCTAAACTGATGCCTTTGTTTTATTTGTCATACATTAATAAAGATGCTTTCTACAAGGGCTATATCTGTGGTGTCTTAAATTTATTCTTTTCAAACACCTTCTTAACAACTTTAAATTTACTTAACAGTTTTCCATATCAACTTTTCCCTTTTAAAAATGGGTTAACTATGTTCTGACTAAACCCTGAAAAAGCCAAACTGGTAATAATACTATGAAAAGAGCTGGCTAATAATCACTGAAAACAAAAGGAAATGTATCAGCTGCATTATACAAAGTGAATCAGTTTAAGTAAAAATTGATATTATCTATAAAAAATCAACATGGAAAATACATAAAATGAACAAAATGCCATGAACAAATGAACAACACAAAAGATGGAAGATTGTATTTTCTTACCAGAAAGCTCACAACTGTTGTAACTTAAAAAAAAAAAAATTTAAAGAGATGATAGAAAACTCAGAAAGGCAAGTAAAAGAAATACAAGAGAACTCATAAACAGTAAACAAAGATAAACAATGAAATTCCAGGAGGAAGAACACTGAGAATATAAATAAGATCAGTAAACAGGTGGTAGGTGCTGAGTTTTTAATGACAAAGTTATTGAAGTAAAATAGACCAAATAGAGCAAGT
Organism: Uropsilus gracilis; assembly: GCA_004024945.1. NCBI lineage: Eukaryota > Metazoa > Chordata > Mammalia > Eulipotyphla > Talpidae > Uropsilus > Uropsilus gracilis. The sequence continues at coordinate 32,601 of PVHY01014315.1, forward strand.
GGAATATCAAACCAGTGACCTCCCAGATATTAATTCTTTGAGGACCCAGGTGGAATGGGAAATGATAAATGAAGAAAAAAATAAAGGAGCAATTCAAGAACTATTTTACACCATCAATAAGGCCAAAGCAAGAATAATGGAAATCCTAGAAGGGGAAGAGACAGGAGGCAACAGATTGTGCTTTCTGGAAAATGATAGAGGAAAATTTCCCATACTTAGGAAAGGAATTAAATATACAAATCAAAGAAGCTAAAATAACTGAAACACCTATACTAAGACACAGAGAATTAAAAACTAGCAACAGTTAGACATCGTGCAATTTTTTAAAAAATAATAAAATTATATAAATTTTTTAAAAATTAAAAATAAAGACATCATCACTACCTGCAGTGAGATGATGCCTACAAATCAAATATACAGACGCAAGCAATGGAGGTTAGAGCACCTACTCTTACAGAGACCAAAGGCAACTAAGATGAGAAGCCAAAAACTAAAACCACAGTGCCACCTACTGGACAATAGAAGACATCTAATTGCAAAGTTGTTGAGTCAAAGCAATCAAAATTTTCCCAAAATAAAAAAGGTGTTAGATATCCCAGCATGTGGACAAAAGAAAATATCTTCAAACAAAAACACTGGAGCATGCATTACAAAGAGATAATGACAGTTCTCCATCAACCAAACTTGAAGACGACTAAGAATGTGATTTAATGGATAGAGAATCCAAAAATAAGTATCAAGAAGCTCAGTGAGAAACAAGAAAACTCAGAAAAATAATTTTATAAATTCCAGAATAAAATTAATGAACATATTATTTTTCCAAATATATTGAAGTGTTTTAAAAGGATCAGGAATTTTGTAACTAAGGAATTCAAAGAGATGAAAAATTTAATAGAAAACATTGACTCTAGGACAGATCCTATGGAAAGTGAACTCAAATATGAAAGTCTAGAAAATGACTTGGATAAAAGAAAGATACTACAAAAGCATTTTTAACAAAAATATTTCACAAATAAAAAAAAGAAAATATTTCACAAATGTCTGACTCCATCAGGAAAGATAACATAAATAAAAGGAGGATCCCAAAGCTGAAGAGAGGGCAGAGCATAGATAATTACTTCAAGAAATAATAGCCCCAACATTTAGAAATCTTTTTGACAGGCTACCCCGCTGATTTTTGGTCTGCCTGAATGATTAGCTTTTGTTTATATTTTTCCATTGAAATGTGGCTTATTGCTTGTACACTATAAGCTTAAATGGAGACCCATCTAAATGGGGACTTCACTGCTTTACTTAAACTAAATTTTTTTTACAAAGATCTACCAAGAATTATTAACCTATAGGGATATGAGTATATATGTGACATTTTTAAATATATATATATATATCTTCAAAATAGCAACCATTAGAATAACTTTAAAATAGTTATTCATTAGTAGATCAATAATTTAGTTTATAGATCAGAAATATTATGTCTCTGGCCTACAGTGTCTTGAGCTCAAAAGTTCTAAGATACCTCACTTGTTCAGACATGGAAACCATGGTGCATTGGTAGAAAAGGATAAAGAATGCATGCATAAAGTTCTGAAAGCTAAGATTACTACCAAGCCTTGGTAGCAATAAGAAAAGTTATGGTGACTGCCTTTTAAAGTCACTTGGATTAGAAAAGCAATATAGACAAAGGAACACTGTCAAATTGTGGATATTTATTAAGTGACATAAATAAAAGTCATCAGTGAGACCATGGATGTGTGGTGATATCATCAAGAAATTTCCTATTAGAATGCAAATAAAGAGCTTAGAAGCAATGAGTAATCGTATGAAATTGAATTGATGCCACAAAAACTTGACGGCTATCATAGATTACATTGAGTCATAGATTGAACAGTAGTAGAAGGACAGAGGTATTGTTTATTACTGCAGAGTTTAAGTGGTCCTAGATTTTTTTTTTCAATTCTTTATGCGAGAAAAAAACAGTTAATCATGGGGTAGAGGATGTGTTCATTATATAGATTATGTTAATCATTTCACTTGTATATGTATCAACTCATAACAATGTATACCTTAAATATATATTCATCAACTATACCACAATAAAATCTGAGAGGGAAAAATTAGAGACTTGGGTTTCACCTTAGAGCTATCACTTAACATCTGTGTCTAAGTAGTGTCATTTATAAAATAAATGTGTTGAAACAAGATGGCCTTTCAAATTCCAGTTCTAAAATTCTCCAATTCTGTTATATGTTCAATAGTTCTATAGGTAATCAAGGATATGGGATAATAGGAAGTAAACAGTTATTGAACTGAGGAGAAAAAAATAAAGTAACTTGGTATTATGGCAGTTTGGCAATAATTTAAGAAAAGGCCATTAACCAGTTCAAAACAGGGAAGTGTTAACAGTGAAATTAAATAATGTGCTAAAATTCCAACACTGAGTAGCCTAACACATTCTCTGTTTGGCACTTTTTAATGGATAAAATATTGTACAAGCTGGATTAAAATAATCAACTATGGTTTGAAATATTTTCCTTTATAATTATAATGAGAATGAACAGAAAATATTTTAATTTATTCAAAAATATCAAGTTAAAAATACCACACAGGGATACCATGTAAAACTAAAATAATTTGTATAAAAGATTTTATATAGACATCAACAGTGTCAGCCATTTTCAGCCTTAAACAGCTAGGATACTAGAGAGATATGCAGCAATTTGGCAATACCTAAATGCAAATGACTACAAAAATAAAGCAATAGAAATCTAAAATCTCAAGAAGTATTTTTTCTTTTGGTATTGAATTTAAGGGCAGCTCATTAAATCATTATAGTAGTATTTATGATATCTTCCTGTAACTGACAAGCTGCTGACCGAGTTTCCTCATTGCTGCCTTCGTCTCCTTGTTCCTGAAAGTATAGATAAGTGGATTCAGAAAAGGGGTGAGGACTGCATCAAAAATAGCAAGAAACTTGCCCAAATGTGATGAGGGAAAAGGCCAAGTGTAGAAGATTAATGGTCCAAAAACTAAAACAACCATGGTGACATGACCTGACAAAGTAGAGAGTGCCTTGGATAATCCACCTGAAGAATATTTTCTGACCGTGACCAGAATAAAGATGTAAGAAATAATCAGTATGAAGAAGGAACTCATAGAGATGAGTCCACTATTGGCTGTGACCATGAATTCCAATCTGTTGGTCTCTGTGCAAGCAAGTTGAATGAGTTGGGGGAGATAACAGTAAAAGCTGTGATCTGAGAATGGCAAGTCTACAACAAAAGCCAGCTCTACCACTGAGTGAATGAGGCTGAGGACCCAAGCAGCAGTCAAAATCAAAACACACATCGTGGGCTCATAAAGCTCAGGTAGTGGAGGGGCTTACACATGGCCACATATCTGTCAAAGATCATGGCAATGAGCAACACCATCTCTGTGCCACCAAAGGCATGAATAAAAAAAATCTGAGTTAAAAGAAATGACTTTTCATTTTCTAAAGAGGTCGTAAATCATTTTGGCAGCTGCAATAGAGCAAACTCCCACATCAAGGAAGGAGAGATTGGCCAAGAGGAAATACATGGGGGAGTGCAATCTAGGATCATAGCTCGCAGAAAATACAATGAGAAGGTTCCCCATTAGGCTTGCCATGTACAACAGGGAGGAAAAGAAGAGAAGAAATAGTTGAATAGAAGAAATCCCCCAGGAGTTAGAGTCCCAGGAACACAAACTCAGACACCACAGAGTAGTTTGTTCCATCCATTGCCACTGCAAGCAAAGGTGACTCATTTTACCTGACAAAAATAAAGAAAATCAACTTTGTGAAGAATCACAGACTGCATGAATTTCAAATTGTAAAGAAAAAAAGTATTGCCTTATTTTACACAAGTAAGATTCTTTTAATATAATCCCTCAAACTGTTGTTGCAGAAAATAAACAGGAACACATTACCACAAAGTTCTGTTGAACCCCTAAAACTCTCTAGGTATTCATTAGAGAAGATTAAGCACAAACCTGCTGAATTGAAGGGTTGTGGAGACTACATATTTCTAGGAGACTAGAAATGTCATAGAATAATAATATGAAAATTAATTTATTGATTTCTCCCTCACAATTTGTTATTCCTACCCATGGAGTTCTCCAAATCTCAAGCAATTTCTGATGATCTTTATTTTCCTTATCCCTGTGATGGTCTCCTCTGTATATTGCTATCAGTCTCATGTTTAACGTGTTATTACATTTTTTTATCAAATAACATTCAACTTTTTCTTATAGAGAGAGAAGATAACATGGAAATACCAAAAGTATCCAGTCTCTGTAGCTCAACTCAGAGAAAGGAAGTGACCACAAAACTTGAGTTGTGAGTGACAGCATATGACAGAGTAAGGACAAGAATCAGAAAGAAATGAATGCTGCAGAATCTAAGCATACATGAGAAAATGTAGCAAACAAAACTCTTTGAACTTAACTTTTATAGATAATTTTCTATTCTATGTTAGCTTTTCATAGTTCATGAAATGGCAGAAAGAACACTACACTTGAAATCAGACCAGTTGTGATACAATCCTAAATTTATAGGAATTTAAAGTAAGTTCTTCCATCCCTTCCTCACTCAAATCACTTCTTGACTCAGTCTCATCTTTTGTATAACAGAGGGACTGAGATGGATAACTCTTGGCACTCTAATTCTAACATTTCTGTAAATTTTATAGTAAAATGTCACCCCAGTAAATAATGAAACTCACCAGAATGGTAGTATTTTCTCAACTGCTAACATAGTCACCACCTTTTTGTCTTGTATTCTGTTTGTTACTGTCTCAGAGCCAGCCAGGTCAAGCACCAAAGCTTAGTGATGAGGGCAATAACCAAGAGTGAAGAAAAGAAACAAGAGTAAAGGAGGATAGACTGGGGAAAGAGGTTCTTAGATCTTTTCTCTTCTCAACTGTTCACTACAACTTTTCATTGAAAGATTAAACAATACATGGTGTGTTAGTTTATCAATTACATAGTGGAATGTACAAAGAATATCAAACCAGGAGCATGATCATAGGCTGTTAAGAATGGGGAAGATACCCATAAGCCAGAATGATCAGAACTGTCTTCAAAAATTCCTACAATTTTCATAAAACCTTTAAGAATCAAAACTTATCAACACCTTAAGATGTGGGTATAACTTACCTGAATATACAACTTCATATCTGAGCTTAAAAAAACTATTGAGACAAGCAGGGAATATCTCCCAATCTGGAGCAGTGTTTGACTAGTTACCTATTAGTTACTTATGGAATAATTTTTTTTTAAATCAAAAGAAAAACAAGTCAAAACAATAGTGACTTCACATATATTGTCTTGTTTCTTACTTACAAAACCATACAAGTAGATATTATTTGTTCCTTGTTGTAGTGAAGGAAGTTGATACCAAGAAAGACAAAGCAACTAGTTGCAAAAGTAAGGGATAGAACTCTCTGATCTGCCTCTTAAAAGCTGGTTTTCATCAAAAAACTTTTGTCATGACTTCTGACTTTACGGCACACCTTGGTCACTTTCTAGATGCCCCATATTCTACTCTAGCAATCTAGGCAGATCTGTGTGAGAGAAAGGATGCTTTGTCATCAAGTTCACACAACTTTTGGTTTTACAAGTCATTTCAAACACATCTACATACTGGCTATTTAAATAACCATGGTAGGAGAAGACAAACCCAAACACCTGCAACTCAGGGCATCCTGATTGATCCCAAGACTGACGTTGTTTAGTTCCACGTGAATTCCATTACACTTTTCACAGAAGAGACTTGGTTCTCACTAATCTCCAAAAGAAAAAACAAAGGTGCTCTGTCTCCACGTAAAAAATGAAATAAGTTGAATTACTTATTTATATATTTTGAGAATTATCCCCTTGTCAGATGTGTGATGTGCAAATATCTTCTGTAGCTATAAAAACATTGACAAATCAATAAAATTTGAAGGAAGAGAATGAAAGTCCAGAACTGAACTGTCACACTCTATTCCCCCTTGTCTCTCAACAATTCTAACTTTTCTTTATTGAATCTCAAATCTCAACTTCAATAAGCAAAAAAAGTTCATTGCAGCCCTGTTTACAGTTGCAAAGAATTGGAAACAAACCAAATGCCCCCAAATGGATGATTGGCTAAAAAAAAATGTGGTACATATACACGATGGAATACTATGCATCCATCAAGGAGGACAAACACATGTCATTTGCAGCAACCTGGATGGAACTAGAAAGACTCATATTAGCAGAAATAAGCCAAAAAGA
>PVHY01014316.1:0-38802 GCA_004024945.1 Uropsilus gracilis
TGAGCAGAAAGAACAGCTGGAACTTATTTAAGAAATCTCAGGCATAATCCAAGTTGCTCATTGGTGAAAGCGGGTTCTAACCGCGTGGCTGGAACTGATGAGGCAAAAGCTGATTTCCTGCTATTTATAAAATACTTGGACTAGATATTGGGTCCCTTTTTCCCCCTGAAAACTTAATGTAGATAACACACCTACTTGTTAGCATCTTTCCTGAGATTATTTACAGAGCAGTGAAGTTTATGTCTTCTATGTGCCATCTTATACCAGTTAAATAAGTTTGTCTTTCACTAATAAGCACCAATATCTTATTGTTGCTTTTCTTTAAATTTTAAAGACTAAATGATGAACTGTTACACTATATTCTGAAGATTGTTGTACGAGAGTCCTGTATCTTAATCACCAAGTGCCAAACTGTCTCTAAGGATGATTTTCAAAAACTTCTCTCAACTGTGCCTGTAAGTAAAAGTGTGCTTAATGAAAGCAAAATTATTTTGTGTCCCTTTTTGCATTTTCATCTTGAGTTGTGTATATATACGTGTATTTGCACGCTTTTCACAGACAGGCTTAACGAAGTCAGTGTGTGACTGTGTGTCCTTAGAAATGTAGCACTGGATAAGTCCATGTGAAACACTTCCTCCAAGCATTTCATTTCTCCTGTTTAAATGTATTGATGCAATAAATTGTTTAACTATTTAGAATAGTGAAGATTTCCTCCTTTTAATGTTTAATTCAGTATTATGTGCTAAGCTGTCAGTGTTTTTGAGAAACTGATAAGAACCAGAAGATTCTAGATTTGTTTGGATAGTCTCCTCTCGTGGAGATGTGTGTGAGGGGACTGGGGAGAAGGATTGTTAAGAGGTAGATATTCAATATAAGTATCTCAGTGACTAGAGGGGATTATAAACCAAAGGCAGAAAGTTGTGGTATGTATGTCAGATTGAGTATTGAGAATTATGTGGAAAACATCACCTAGAAACTAACTTGGTCTGTTTTCTGTACTTTCTCTTTTACTTCCCTTGTCAAATCTTTTAAAAACATGAGGATTACATGATTCCTTCCTTGACTAGGATTTAGATCATTTAAATGCCCTTGTTTGTATTAAAGGCTGCATCTTCCTGCCTGCGCTATCTGATGGCAGTTCAGAACCACCTTCTCAGTAACACTATTTTGATTAAGCCTGATGAGAATGATGACAGTGACAGCTCCTTGCAGGGAGAGACATTGAAGGTACAGGTAAACACCGAGCTTTATTCTAACGATGCTTTCTACCCAGTGTGCAAAGTACAGCTTAGCTGGCTGAATTTCTGTGTATTATGTCAGATTCCACCATGTGGCTTATATTGTTGTGAGAGGTAATATGAGGTCACTCACTTCATGGATTTTTATGTCACAGCACAGCAGTTACCATATTTGTGACACTCTCATAACGTGCCATCCATGTGCTCCTGTCAATCTTTTTGTGCCTTTGTTTATTTTCATCTTTTTTTAAGAACTATAAAATATGGCACTTACAAGTGATCTCACACACACCTGAAAGTTTTAATATATATGTGTATATGTGTGCGTGTGTGTATACACACACATACACACACACTTTATATATATATATATGTATATATATATATACACATATATATATATATATATATATCTCTGGAAGCCTAACATTTTAATTAACTTTTATGTTTGAATTACTAGATTTTCTTGATTTAAGTCACTTTATAAAGGTGATCATTTTCTCACAATCTTTATATGGAAAAAATTTTAAGCCTCTTAGTTGATTTCATTTTCTGCAATTATTTTTAAGTTAGTTTCTGTGTAAATTCAATGATTTGTTCCCACATGCAATTATAGAAATTCAAAGATATTTTTATCGTAGTGCTGGTTATAAGTTTGACAGATGCTCAAGGCGGTTACATTGTTCTTCAAGTTTCATCATTGTGGGAGAATTAGAGGAACCAATATGAATTTGACTGCCTTAAAGTGATGACTGAAACACACTGAAAAGTTAGCCATGGTGACCATAACTTTAGCTGTGGTTGCCCGTTTCTTTTCTGTGGTGTCTGTACTATATAGACCACAGGCCTGCCAGATCCTGTTTATGGTTATGTCATAGTGTTTTTCATCATTGAACTGGCTGATACTACTTACTAACTCCTTGCCTTAGCTTCCTAATCCTTGCAAAGGGACGCTGGCTTCTCCCCTGTGAGTTCAATGGGAGGGGTGGTCGCCAGCACCTGCAGTTGGGGTGGGGCCAGCAGCATTCCTAGGCCTCAAGCCAAGGTTTATCTCAGCCAGTCAGTTCAGAGTTACTCTTCCTCTGTTATCGATAAAAATGTCTTAACACCAAAAGAGACTCCAGCAGATTCCGAAGTGGAAGCCTTGGTGTGATCTTAGCCAGCGTTGTTGAACACCGTGTTTGTTCTCTGTTATTTCTAAAGTTTGATTGTACTGCCTGCTGCTTTGACTGAAGTTTTTAATTTCCATTTTTCAAGTGTTCTTGAGTGTATCAGCTTCAAGACATTAAGTGGAAAGGTCACTTGTACTGTTTCAGAATGTTGTGTTTCTGTCTCATTTTACTCACCATCTATACATGCGCCTTTTACTGTTCTGTTTTTCTCTTTAGCTATCCTCATACCACCCAAGGCAGTCTCCACCTGGACAGTTTCTGGGCTGGCCACCGGGAGTGCTCTTGTGCTGGAGGGGATGGGAGTAATGCCTTTTCTCCCAGGGACTCCGTGTGCTTCCCCGTGAAATACTGCGTATTTCTGTCAGCACTCCAGACCTTAGCCTCCCAAGTCAAATCGCTGCTTTTCCTTCTATGCTTTGGGCATATTCTGGCCACCTCATTATTTTAATTTGTAGTTCATCATTAAATACGTCATTTCATGTTGTCATTGTGAATGTATAGTCATCACAAAGCTTAAAAATAATACTGTGATATTTTCTACCTAGGAGCTAAAGGTCAGTATTTTGGCTCTTGCCACCCAAATCCTGACTGGATGTGATGAAGTGTTGGAAATGCTACAGCAGGTCACAACTGCCCTCATAAATAGTGACATAGCTGACCGTGAGCAGAGGTGAGGAAGCAGATTGTAAACTGTGACCCTTCCTTTCAGAATGAAAAATGTGCTGATGAAGGCAAAATCTTTTAGAACATCAATGGTCCGTTTAATATAGAGGGTTTTTTTTGTGAGATTAGCTTGAAATGCAAGTTTTCAGAACCAACTCTTTATTGGTGGGCAGTTCAACGTTATTGGTGTAGTTTGACTAATAGCCGTGCTCTACGAGTACAAGGTCATGGACAGCCTTGTCCCTGACAACTGCATCTTCTACCAGCATCACTACCCAGCTGACCTTCCCTCCAGGTATGCAGCTCAGCACAGTGTGCTCTTAGTCTCCTCAGACAGTGGCAGTAGGCAGGTAGCAGGCAGTAGGCAGGTAGTTAGAGTCCAGGGAAGGAGTGGAGCAGGTAATCAGTTGTGATGCAAAAGCTGCTACTGACATGGCATCTCAAAATGTTGTCATTGTTTTACTTCTCCAGACGCAGCAGTGACCTATATAGAGGGTAAACTTCTCTTATTCAGTGATGAAACCTCTGTCCACATTAAAATTTTTGCTGTGGTCTGCTGTTAGAGATGAGTTACGTGCAGTGTTTGTTGGTGATTTTAGTGTTGGAGATGCTGACCTAAAATCACCTTGTAGTGGATTCTCCCCACTCACTGGTCTGTCCCTGTGTTCCTGTTTCTTACTCCCACAAAGCAGGCAGACACTTGGAAGTGAGACTAGTATAAGCAAAGGGGGCACTGTCCTGGGCATTGTTAAGACCCAGAGGGTCCACTCCTAGCACGTGGCAGAAATCTGCCCTGTGGCTCGGTAGTACCTGGAGATGTAACCTCTGTGTCCTAAGTAGCCTTAAAGAATTTATATGACCCACATCTTTCTGGGGGAGAATACCGTATCGTAATTTTAGCATAGGACTGGGGTATTAAGAGTATAGTTTTAAAGACCAAAAAATAAAATAAAAAAATAAATGAGCAAAAAACAAAAAGGAATGTGATTTTAGGTAATCATTTTGCAATGTACACATATAACATCATTGTTATATACCTAAAATGACATCATGTTACATCAATTACATATCAGTAAAATTGGGAAAATTGTGGTTTTAATGACAAATTGAAAACCTGCCTGCCAGGCGTGGGGGTGTGGAAAAAAAAAAAGAAAGCTTGCCTGCCTTTGTACCCTCTATGAGCCAGTCTCCCCAGGCCAGAGTAGGAATCCCTGCTGTGGGTGGACATTCAGTGTTGTAGCCAGTCCCTTTCTCCTTAGCAGAGACCAGATGTAGAAGTTCGTTCTACAGAGTCCCAGAACCAAAAACGTCACAGGTGTTCACTACCTGCTGTGGTTACTTGCATTTTAAACCCCATTTGTAAAGTTTTTCGAAGATTCTGTGGAATATACCTTATAAACTATGGGGCAAAATCAAGGGATGAGGGCGAAATCCTTCTCTTGCTTTGTTCCCTTCCTCTCCCTCGGTGGTGGAAGGTGGGAAGCGTGTGGACTGAACTGCTGTAACTGTCTGTGTCAGTGGTGTAAGAGAATCTCCAGTTATAAATGATGTTACTTGTCTTTGGGAATTGCTTAGATGGTGTGTTTTCTTGAACTTTTTGCAGGTTAAAAGGCTTGGAACAAGTGACGAAGGCGACAATGCTGGGTCACCTCCTCCCTGTGTTACTGACTTCCCTGATGCACCCAAACTTGCAGACTCTGACCATGGCGGATGCCCTGATGCCTCAGCTCGTGCAGCTGGTTCTCTACACCAGCCAGGTAGGAGCCCTGGCAGGCCAGAGTGACCCGCTCGCCAGCCAGCCCCTCGCCTCCAGCTGTGGGCACTGACATAAGTTAGAACCTTAAAGGAAAACATGTTGTTCTTTTAAATTGCTCACTGCTGTCTTCTGGCCAGTGTTGATGATGGGTCACCTGGGAAATGCTCATCAGTGGTGCCACTGAGATAGTACTGTTACGTTTAGTCTCCTGGACCCTTGCTGGCGATGGATGACATATAAATATCATGTTCCAGTCCAGGGATGAATGAGTGGAGGTGAAGCGGTTTAAGTTGCCAGCATTTCTTAGTCAAGGAGGGTGGACTAGGATTGTGAAAACAACAATGGTGTGTGAATCCCAGGTTTTTGCTCCATCTGGGTAACCAACAGTAAGCGCTGTAAGACATGTTCATGGTTCTGTGTTTCAGACAGCTTTGCTGCTTAAAACCCAGTGTCCGGTTTTCGCCGAGGTGGGCTGTTCCCCGTGCGGCACATCAGACCAGAAGGGCAGATTCTTTCCTGATGAGAGGTGAGGGCTGCTGCTTCCGCCAGAGAGCCTTTCCTATTTCTGCTGCTGAGATCTCGGTGCTCCTTTCACAACGCCATTTGTAGCGAGGATTTCTAGCTTGGGAAAAGAGACCCCAGGGACAGCATTGCAGAGATAATTATTCAATTGTTTTGTAGCTCTGTCAGAGCACGTTGGATAGATTTCCCCATGGGTCAAGAGATAAGTTTGAAATTGACAACAAATTCTCCTAGCTAATAATGGGGGTATGAAATATGACTTTAGTAAATGGTGTGACAGCTTTTTTGTTTTTGTTTTTAAAAGTTTAAGCCAGGTGCGATGGCACGCACCTGTAATCCCAGCACTGGGAGGCTGAGGCCAGGGATTGCTTGGGTTCGTGGATTCGAGACTTAGCGAGACCCAGGCAACATAGCAAGACCTAGTCTCTGAAAAATAGTCAGGCATGGTGTTGCATGCCTGTAATCCCAGCTACCAGGGAGACTGAGGCTAGGGATCACTTGCATCCATGGGTCCAGACTACCCCGGGCAACATAGCGAGACCTAGTCTCTTAAAAAAGAAAAAGAAAAAAAGTTTTAACAGATACCTATCACATAGCTAGCTGTTCCTCTTCAAGGTATTTATGCAAGAAAAAACAAAGCATAGGTTCTTTCAAAGACTTGTCTGTGAAGGCTCATGAGAACATTAGTTAAGGTAGTCCAAAACAAGGATCAACCCAAAGGTGAACAGATAAAACCCTGATAGAGCCACATGGCGGAATCCCAGCCAGCAATAAAACACCAGCACCAGGACGGGTGAACCTCCGAACACGTGCTAAGTGAAAGAAACCAGCTCCTCCTCAAAAGTTCAGACTACGGGATTTCATTTATATCAAACTCTAGGCAAGGCAAGGCAAGGCAGAAAGCAAAAGAAGTGATTGCCTGACTTACCAGGAGGAAGGAGAAATCTTCCTGGGTGTATACATGTAGCTAAACTTACCAAGCTGTTCACTTTAGATTTGTGCGATCGTGTGTCAATCATGTCTCATTAGAGCTGTCTTTAAAAACACTGATCAGCGAGAAAGGACTTCAGGGTTCTCTGGAGCAGTAGCTTATCCCATCGCACTTTGTGCAGTGATGGAAATTTGCATCCCCACTGTCCAGTACTGTGGGCCATACCTCTTGCTATTTTTGGGCACTTAGAACGAGACTAGCTGGGCACAATGGTACATGCCGGTAAGCGACAGCCTATGTAGTTGTGGCTGGGACTGGGGATTGCAGTTCGAGACCCGCCTGGGGCAACGTAGCAAGACCTAGTCCTAAAAAAATAACTGGGTGTGGTGGCGTGCGCCTGTAATCCCAGCTACCTGGGAAGCTGAGGCTGGGGATTGGTTGAGTCCATGGTATCCCGGGCAAGGTGAGCCTGCGGTTTCCAGGGCAAAAAAAGAGCAAGACCTAGTCTCAAAAGAAAAAAAAAAAAAAAAGAATGAGACTAATGTGACCAAGGAACTGAATTCTACTTTTTATTTAATTAGGACTGGATTTCAGTGACCACATTTGACTAAGTAACTACCATGTTGGGTAGGGCTGAGCTAAAAGTTCTTCAGCAGCTAAATTTAGGTTATAGGATCTTGGGTTGTGAAGATCTTGAGCCTTCAGTTACAGTACATGAGAGGACATTTCAAGACTCTTCTTCAGTAAAAATGATGGTAAAAAGTAGCCCTGTGGACTCTTGGAGTCCATTTGGCATTGTGGTATCAACCCAAAGAAGCTTACAGGATGTTAAGTCTATGAGATTTGGGGAAATGACCAATTTAAAGGTCCTTTATAGTGCTTTTTTTTTCTTCCCCCAAATAACTTTAAATGAGAGTTGGTGAGATCCTTTCCTGAGTATGAATCGGAAGGGGGTGAGGGTGGGGTGGGGCGGGGGGGGGGGGCTGGCTTCCCTTTCTGTATTTCACAATGCATATATCTTGTTTTCCCTTTCCTTGCTGCCAGGCTAAGTTGCTTTCTCTCTGTCTGCTTTTAGGATGCTGGAAGAGAAGGAGGAGCCTGGCTTTCTCACTGGGCTAAAGATTCCTGCTCCGTGGGCAGCTGGGAAGACTGTGGAGACCGTCCACCCTGTCAGAGACAACTACAAGTTTAAAGAAACTGTCCACATCCCAGGAGCTCGCTGCCTGTACCTGAGATTTGACAGCAGATGCTCCTCACAGTATGACTATGACAAAGTAAGCAGGAATGGGTTTGGCCCTCTCCACGTGTAGTGAGCTGATTTCTTAGATGCTTCTTATTTTCCTTTGCTGCTGGTCACCATTCTTGATTTAGCTCTGTTTCTCTTAAGAGATTTAAGCCAATTCCTCTTAAGAGAGCTTTCCTATGATACCGTCTCCAAGGGTAGTGGTTGGGGAGGTAAGAGTTGGCACCTCTGCGGAAAAGAATAGCTATTTTAACGACATATTGAAAGTGGACTTTTTTAAACGTTCAAAAGTTTAGATCTGAGTCAAAGGGAATTTTTCTTTCCTTTCTACTGACCCCTTGCTTTCCCTCTGTGCTTGGAGTTCCGGTAGCTGTGTGGTGTCCACTCATCTGGAAAGATCCTACTGCCCGTTCTAGAGGTTCCTCCTGTATCTTTGTGAGCAAGCAGCCCTTAGAAGAATCTCAGGTGTACGAGTCTGTGCTTCTCTCTATTTAAATAGTTTACTCTTTTTTGCCATCATCTCAGGGTCCACATTGATTTTTTGAGGAAATGTGGTTTCCCACCTAGTGGCTTAATAATTAAAAGTAAAAGGAAGCATTTAAAGGTTGAAACATTTTCTTCTCTTTATGATTGTTGAATTGTAAACGATCGCGTTGGATTTAGAAGGATAGGCAAATAAAATTGTGATGCGTAACATGAAAGGACAAGTGACGGGTTAGCCAGTGACACCGTAGTTACATGGGCCTGTCTCTCTGTAGCATGTCAGCTGTCTGTGTTGTTCCTCTGTTAACTGTGTAAGGGCTGATAGTTCTTAGGTCTCCTCAGAGAGGATTTTTTGGTTAAAAAAAAAAAGAGAACTTCTTAATAGTATGTGCCATAAGAATGTGAGCTACAGTGAGCTACCGTGGACAAGCGCTGGGATCCTCTTACCCATGATCTCTGAAGAGCGTGAAGCATTGCAGACAGGCAGAGGGATGTAACATGTTAGCCACATTCATATGACAGGACAGAGTTTGTATAATCTGCCATTGGACAGCTCTATTATTTATATTTTTCTCCATTGAACGGGGCTGATTTATAGTAAATGAGTTGAAGTAATGAACCACCAGTGAAGGTGTTACGATTTGCTACTAAAACTCAGCTGGAAGAATTTGGGAGCTGATCACTGGTAGACCTTTTAGAACGTCCTCTTCTGGCGTCAGTCTCCTGCCTTCACAGTTCCTGCCCCTCGCTACCCCGTTTCCGAGATTCAAGTGATTTGACTTCAGTGGATGAGGTTGCCATTTTAGCTGGTCCTTTGTTTCTCCGTTAAGCAGTAATTTGCATCTTCCGATGTGAGTTAACCTACACCTGTAGTAGACTTGCTGAAATGAACTAACTTGCTAGACATCAGTGTTAGTAGACATCAGTGTTAAAGGTGGAACACAGAGACTCACCACATGGTTAAAAGTTACATTTGCTTTTCCAGTGGTATCTGCCCGATGTCAGCAAAGGTCCCGAAATGGAACTTTTGGGCAAAAAAGTGAAAAACAGTACGTGTCCAAGGCCAACCAGGCAGCGTTTAGACCTGAGCAGAGCTCCGGGCAGTAGAAGCAGTCAGAGTGCACCGTAGAAGCAGGGCTCAGTGTTTCCAGGAACGTTTTGAACACACATGACCTGGAGATGCTTCTGCTACATTTTAGCAAGTTAGTTCATTGGCTCTAGAAGAATAGCCTGTATGGAGGAGAAAGATTGTGCCTCAGAATGACCCGAGAAATAGCAGCCATCTTTCGGGTGCACATTTGGGTCACTTTTTTCTTATAGCACGAAGCAGCAGCCTAAGACCAGATGGCTTATTTTCTATTAGTTGCACTTTTAAAAATCCTCATTCACTGGGTTTTGAGTTTGTTGGTTTTTTTTTCTTTTTTGTGTGTGGGGGGTGTTTTCCTTTTTTATTGTTATGTTAGATAAAATCTTTCCATCTATTTTTGCTCACTTTACTAATTTGGGGAAGAAATTAAGGGGGCAGGTTGTTATTAATAAGTTATATGTCATTAATTAGTATTAAGATACCTAGTAAAAATGCATGTTTAATCATTGAATTAACTATTATAGCTGTGAGGTGCCCAAGCCAATTAAATTTTGGGACTATAAACAGTATCCTTTTAATTTCAGTCCTGTAATGTTACTGCTCTTTGCCTGCCCTGTAAATAGCAGTGGCTGATCATTCATGCTAGTACCAGCTAAACTTAAAGAGTTGGGAACTGTTAGTTATTTCATGACACAGTGCCTGGTTGTAAATGTGTTTTTAAACAAATATTGTTTTGCAGCCTTTTTATTTGTAGATGTTGTTTTTGTTTTTCTTTTACAGTCTAACAGTATATTTTCTGTTTTGAAGTTGGTGATCTACGCGGGGCCTAACACAAACAGTAGGAAGGTTGCTGAATATGGCGGCAACACACTGGGATATGGCAGCCGTAGTGTCTTAGGAACTGGTTGGCCGAAAGACTTGGTGAAGGTATGGTGTCCAGTCACAATCACTCCCTAGAAAAATGGGCTCACGTTCCTCGAGTGTTAGCTACACCTCCCCCCAAAACTTGCTGTGGGGGTTCTTTGTTGAGGTAGGGCTGACTCACCAGGCCTGAAAACTTACTGTCCATTCAGACTGACCCCTTCCCTGGCCAGACCTCAGAGTTCTGTCCAACCCAGAACTCATTCTGTGGCTTACTCCATGGATGGTGGTGGGTGCAGCAATTTCTGCTCTGTCCATTACAAGGGCTGCTAGTTCTTTGTGCTAGCTTCTCTTACTGGAATTGCAGGGCCATTGCTATTAAAACACACACACACACACACACTCTCACAGACACACACACAACCGATTTAACAATGATTAGTCAGACTCCCAAGTTTGCAAAGGAATGTGGGCCTTTGGATCAAAGATACCGATTCATCCTCAAACTGGTAAGATTTGGGCCATGCTTTATCATCTGGGCCCTTGAGCTACAGTCTGCCTACCTAGATAGAAATGTAGACTGAGATGCCCACTAAAGCTTGGAAACTTGATGCAGAATCTGTTCCTAGAGCCTTTATCTCACCTATGCTGTCTGCCCCCTTTAAGTCAGTATAGACCCCAAGTTATCGCCATGGCCAAGCCAGCATGCATCTGAATTCTAATAAGCTCAGCGCTTTGAAATGTCCTTGGATTTCCTGCCTTTTACCTCCAATTTGTCATGGTGGTTTTACAATTCACAGCAAAGTTTCCCAGCTCTCTCCTTCTTTGTCCTTGGGGAGTACTGTCCTGTTGCCTGCCTTATTGGCACAAGTGAGGTGGTGAAGAGGAGAGGGGAAGGCTAGAAAGAGTAGATACCTATGGAAGTTACCACTGCCATGCTCGAGGTTTAGACTTTACTCTGATCCTGCTACTGGGCAATTGCAACCCTTTTCATAGAGGCCTCATCCCAAGAGCTGCCTGGTCAAGAGAGCTACCTGAAAGGTTGATGTCTACATGAGAGAGAATTGATTTGCATCAGTAAGGCAAATGGGAAAAGGAATGAGATGCTGTTGTGGTCCTTTAGGAAGTAAATCTCTGAAATGTATTGCTCTTGAAAATTGTGTGTCATGTTTTTAAAGTTCATTTTCCCCCCTTAAATTTTAAGGTGGAAGGAGATACAGTCACCTTCTCCTTTGAAATGAGAAGTGGCCGTGAACACAACACTCCCGATAAAGCCATGTGGGGCTTTGCTTGCACGGTTCGCGCTCAGGTACTTGCACCTAACCGCTGCTCTGGGCAGAATGTGCCTTCTCCAGTGTGCCTCGGTGACATCCATCATATTTGCCTTGGAAACAGGGCAGAATATGAGCCACTCTTTCATCCATCTCTTCCACTTGGCAGTTGTAGCCTATCAGTAGTGAATAGTAGCTTTGTGGACGGAAACGAGCTGCAACCTAAAAGCAGCTCAACAGCATGAGGAGTATCCATTTCTCGGGGTTTCCGTCTTCAGAGCCTGGCAGGGTGGTACCTCCAGCATCTTTCCACAGGGCGAAGAAGACTTGAGCATAGTGGGAACAAACACTTGAATTCTGGGTTTTCAGAGTAGTAGAATCACTATTTTTGTTTTGTTCCCAAAGGCCCTCCCTCCTACTCTGCTGAATCTCTCTCTGTTTAATCACTCATGTTACGCTCTGTATATGCGGTTTAATCCACTATGCCAAATAGCTACTTTCCCCCCAGGAATCTATGTAAATCATTATTTTCCCATCCTGGAAAAATAAGAGAGAGTAGTTGGAGTTCTACTAACCCCTCCAGTTGCCTGCTTTGTCCATCCATGTATTTTTGACTCGGAGTGTAAGCAAGCTCAGGCTTTCTGCAGGGGGGTTATTCTAGAATGTAAGCTCCAAGAGAGCAGGGACCCTAGCTGGGCACACTGCTCCATCTCAGGCACCTGGGACAGTGGCTGGCACACAGTAGGCACTCAGTAAATGTCTGTCGATTGTAATCATTTGACATCTTGGTCCAAACATTGGATGGAGGTGACAGCAACAGTTTGTACTGGAGAGGCGCAGCCAACAGTTAGCTCTCCAGAGAGCCTGGGCTTCTTGCATGTGGTTCGTGCTGTTTCTGATCCGGGCTTTCTTGGTCCCTCTCTCTCCAGAGCTGTGTTTAGACGTCACTCTGTGGTCATCCCTATGCCACCGTCTATCTCGTGGTGTTCGGTGCTGTCCCTGTCCCCATAGCATCGGTGCTCAGTGCTGCTCTGTGAAGCCCTGGTTGGGGGCAGCGCCGTGTGGTGTGGTGCAGGCCAGGCCAGGCGCCACGCCCGTGCGCGCTGACTGGTGTGGTTTGCCCTGTCTGCATTGCAGGAGTCTTCGGAGGATGTCTCGGGAGGCTTACCCTTTCTGGTAGACCTGGCCTTAGGTCTGTCTGTGTTAGCTTGTTCCATGTTAAGAATCCTGTACAATGGACCAGAAATGACCAAAGAAGAGGAGGCCTGTCAGGAGCTATTGCGGTCCAAACTCTTACAAAGGTAACAGAAAGGCTCTCATCGGGCCAGTTTTGTTCACAGAGGAAAAAGGACTTTGTGTGAAGAGCTGCTCTTAGTACATTTCCCAGCTGACAGGGCCTGCTGCCTGACAGTCCCAAGAGTGTCACTGTGTCTAAGAAATAAGTGACAACTACACCTCAGTGCCTCTGGCCCTCACTTCACTAACTTGGAAATTGCAGCCTCGAACTGCATAAGCTTTTCTCTAGTCCAAATGTTGTATAATTCAATTAAAGGATCCCCCAAAAGGCTGGGTCGATGTTCAGTAAACATAGCAGACTGTTCGTTGTAGACTCTCGGTGGGGGTGCTTGGGCATGGGCCATGCAGTTCTTTCAACTTTTCTATGCATTTCAAGGTCTTCGTGGTGGAATGTTGGGGAGAAGGCAGGCTCACACAGATGTGGCTTCATTGCTTATTCTCTAGCCTCTGGAGGTTTGATGAATCAATACTTAACACATAATGCGATGCCTCATGTGTTTGCTCTATCTGCAAGCCTTGAATAACTTACCAGATGGACAAGGAAGTGAAGAACCTCTTTTCCATCCACGTAGGTGCCAGTGGCAGGTGGAGGCCAATGGCGTGATCTCCCCTGCCCTTACTCCAAGCCCGTCCCCACTGCCTCTGACCATCGAGGAAGACCGAGAGTTCACCTACCCCTCTGACGTCCTGGTGCCTCCCGTCGGAAACTACTTTGACCTGCCTCGCATCAGGCTGCCTCCAGGGATTATGATCAAGCTCAGGGAAATTTCTGGGCGTGCTAGACCTCAATTTAGACCAAGTATTAAGTATGTTGCTGGGTAGACTTTTACTTTTCCCCAATGAGAAAAGTTCAATGTTAACCATTTAAGTGACTCTGGTTCCTCTGGGAGGCCGTCAGAAAACCTCTGATTTTACATGTTTCCTCCTGCAAGTTAATGCAGTACTTGAGGCCACACCCATGGAGGATGGGGGACTGGTGATGGTGGTGGTGGTGGGGGGATTATTCTAGAGGGTAAACCTCGGATCAGCAGCATTAGCACACCTGGAACCTTGTTATATCTTGGGCCCATGACCCACTTAGATGCCGAACCTCTTAGGCTGGGCCCAGCCCTGTGTGCTTTGATGGCCTTTCCTGGTGGTTCTGCTGCATGCTGAAGTTGGACAGGTTGTAGGTTCTTCTAGGTTGTTTGACCTTCTACAGAGTTTCTCTGTGGTTCCTGAGAAATATTGTTTAAGTTCTGTTGTAGAGGCTTCTATTCTGCCTTCTGAGGCCAGGTTGGCTATTTCAAGGAGAAAATGCTACAGAAAAAATACAGAAGCACCATTGCTTGCAGCTCAACAACCAAATGCACTAATACCATGATTCATAGTACTGTGTCCATGGGCAGATAAATGGTGCCGAAGATCTTTCTTTAGCCTTCGACCTCCTCTAGCTGTAGCATGTCTCTGGCTCATAATATACAAATCTTAGCAAATGGAGTCTCCTTAGTTTTCATTTTCCGCATCATCAGCTAGTGTCAGCTTTATCAGTTAATAAATTATCGCCAACTTCACAGAAAAGCGTCACAATGGTGACTCCTCATTGTAATGAGATGTCGTGAATATTTTACATTTAAATCTAAGCCCACCTTCTACAGTCTAAAAAGTCCAATACTGGTCAGTTGAGAGCCTAACATGACACTGACTGATTTCTTTGCCACACAGAGAAGTAATTCAGCCAGATGTGATGGAGGAAATGGTGGTATCGTGTGTGATTAAGCACTTGAACTTGGTTGATGCACTGCAGTCGCTGATAAACTTCCAGTATCAAGAAGAGCATGCTGAGGAGTATGATTTGCTGTGTAAAATTATGGGAGAGACCTTTAAGAAGCTCAATGCCATGGAGAGACAGCTGCAGGTAAATGAAACTGCATTTAGGCTTCACTTACATAACTGTTGGGAATAATTTTCTCCCCACAAAATTTAATGAAGTTTAAAATGTGATCTGAATTTTTTTAGTGTTTTCCTGATTAAAGTTTCCAAATTTGCAGATGGCACTTATTTTTAGCTTGCATCTGTTTAGACACTGCTTTGTTTTGCTATGTCTGCTAGAGTGTCGCAGAGCTGGAACAGAAGTGGCAAAGTGAGGTGGATGATGCTCTGCAGGGCAAACTGGAGAACAGCATGCCTTTCTTCTACGATTACCATTTTCATGAGGTGAGCGAGATGTGCGCCTTCCACTGAGACCTGACTGCCCAGAGGGATGAAAGTATTTTCTGTGTTTGGAGAGAAATGCTGTCACTTCTCAAAAAATGTGCGCAGCCCACAATGTACCCATTCGTTAAAAGGGGTTAGATAAAATGGATTAGATCAACGGGCCAAATAATACAAATAATAAATATAACTTTTTAAATTGATGGATAGTTGGGTATGGTGGCACGTGCCTTTAATCCCAGCCTAGGAAGGAAGGCCGAGGCTCGGAATCGCTTGAGTCCACAGGTTTGAGACCTGCCCCGGGCAACATAGCAAGACTTGGTCGTTCCCCACCCCCCCAAAAAAAATAACTGGGTGTAGTGGCAAGCGCCTGTAATCCCAGCTACCTGGTAGGCCGAGGCTGGGAGTTTGTAGGATCTGGACTACTCAGATCTGATCCTGGATTGGGACCACCCCAGGCAACTAGCGAGACCTAGTCTTAAAAAAAAAAAAGAAATTTGATGGATATTGTTATAACGATGTTGCAATCCTCAAATTTTTCTAGTCTGAAAAAACAAAAGGTGTAGTTGTGAATACCATTTGTAAATCATTAAACTATTTTAGTCATTGAACTATCACGTGTGCTTTTGGCGGAGAAATGTGAACCAGAAGTGATGTTTTTTCCCCTGAAATTTTTTGTTCCAACATAGGTACAATAAAACTTGGTTTTTCAGGTCCTGCATACCATCTTTTCTTGATTTTTCCTTCTTTAGAACAAAATGAAAGAACTAGAACTTTTGTGTTCAATGAAGGAAGTCTCCTTTGATGGAAATGATCTTGAGAGCATGGTCCTGTCACTGAGGTTGGTGCTGTGACTGTATCAAACTGGTGTGTCACCTGGATACTCAAAGCAAATGTGAAGATCTAGTATCTTAACAGAGACTTTTTTTCATAGTGTGCATCCGTCCCCTGACTATTTCAGAGCGGAAGCTTACGTAGGAACACTGGCTTGAGAAGCTGACCTGGGCATTGGAAACTGAGCACAATGAGCGCAAAGTGGTCACAGTTTCTAGAGCACTGGTTCCTTAGGGTGGGCAGAGGGGAAGTGATTGCTATTGGTCAGGGTGCTTTTTTTTCAATTTCCGTCTGTGCATTTCCTTTGTCAGTGAACTTGTTTTTGGTAAGCTGGAGGCGGACTCAATGCACATCAGCCTTCCTTTATAGGGAGAAGTTCCTACAAGAAGTGAATTCTCTGATCCAGAAACCCTCGCACCCGCTGGCTAAAACCAAGACTTTAGTGAAGAGTTTGATGAACCGAGCCGAGCTCTTGCTGCACGTCACCATCGCGGCCCAGTCCGGCCTCACCAGGAGCATCTCCGGGACCCCGGCGGAAACACCAGGTACTGCTCAAAGCCAGCCCCCAGGCTCTGTGCTGGGCTGTTCATAGTTTGCGCGAGAAACCACCCTGTGTCCTCCCTGAGAAGGGGGACAAAGGCAATTTCCACATATTGCACTTTGCCTTTTACCTTTCCTGGCCAAGAGAGGCGAGGCACTGCAGTCAGGTTTGTGGATCAGTGAAGCCTCAGGGCTCCTCCTTCCTGCCTCTTCTTTTTTCCTTGAGAGCGTCTGAGGAGCTTGGTGGCGTGCAGTTTCCAGTTCCAGTGCCACTTATTTTTAGTGTATGGTTTGTCGTTTTCATAGTAACTGTGTAATTAGATGTCAGCGCTCTGACTCTTGTAAGGCATCATGTTTTCTGAAGCTAAATTTGCATTTTACTCTTACTAACTACTTGGAACTTTGTGCCATGAATTTCCATTTTTCTTTTTTCTCCTGGTTGCGTTCTTATTGTGATGCTACAAAGTACTTTTGCAGGAGATCAGTGTGTCCCTTTCCTTGAGCCAGAGGCACACCAGTGAGACTAGCCTGGGGATGGACCCATGGAGAACAAGCTGAGTAAACGTGCTCTTCTCTGAAGGAGCCCAGCTTGCCTGGCCCACTGCCCTGTGGACACGGTTGACCAGCAGAGTTCATTTCCACCCCAGCTCTGCACCTGCAGCCCCTCTTCCCTGGGAGACAAGTCTGGGGTGGCTCCTGGATCTCTGACCCTCCTGGAAGGGCTAGGCCCCTGGGAGGTGTGCTCGGGAGAGGCGTGGTGACAAGCCACACCCCCTGGCCACGGTCATCCTTGCTCACCTGGTAAAGAATTAGCCACTTTCCAAGAGGCTCTTGTCATCAGAAACTGCGAACCCATAGCTTCCTGGGGGGTGGGGGTGGGGGTGGGCAGCATTTTCACAAATTACGTACTTTTCAGATTGAAATTAACCACTTGATAGATTAAAAATGATCTCGTCTCCTCGTTTTTAACTTTTTAAAAAAGCTGGTCTGCGCATGTAGCGCTGTCTTTTCCCACTGGAGTGCTCTTCTATAAAACAGCTGTTTCTCTCTCTGAAACAACTGGGCTGGCCGGATGGCCGACCAAGCGTGATCAGGACACGTCTGCTCACACCCACACTGTGATCAGAGCGGGGGCGTCACCTAGCGTCAGTGAATGAGTGAAACAGATTGCGTGCTAAAGCAGAAACAGGTCTAGCTCTGAAAAATCGGAGCCCGGATTTCTTTACATTAAGAAAGTTTTCCTCCGGAAATTTCTGCTTTCCTCTCTCGCTTTTCAGACGCTCACACTGATAGTTTTTGAAACTAAATGCACTTTTTTCAACCTTTCTTTGAAACTCAGTTAAGCGAAAGAATTTCACTTTTTCAGGTTACAAGTAAATTGGCCTCAAAGTCGCCCTCCCTGCACGGCTGGCTGGGGTGGTGGTCGAGCTCCCCCCACCGCAGAGACCCCAGGGCTGCCGTGTCTGGTGCACCGTTCACCCGTTGCCGCTGTCCCTCCAGACTGGTTGCCGGAAACCTTAGCCTTTGCCTTCCTTTCCCTTCCAGCCTGTAAGTCAGCCTCTGAGACCAAGGTGATAGCGCACGCCGTGCGCCAGCCTGTTTTCCTCCGCAGCATGTCGGCTCCTTCGGACCTGGAGATGATTGGGAACGAAGATTTGGAATTTACCAGAGCAAATCAGAGGTGAGGGACGCGTGCCCGAGGTTGGGTTCCCACAGGCAGCTGCACGAATGAATGCTTTCAACGACACGTGCGCCAAGCGGCTTTGGGTCAGCCCATCTGCCCGTTTTCTTTCTCTGTAGGCGGCGCCATGTGACCAGCCACCGCAGCAGCTCCTTCACCCTCCTGCAGTCGCTGGCCATCGAGGACAGCCGGGACAAGCCCACCTACAGTGTCCTGCTGGGGCAGCTGTTTGCGTTCATTGGCACCAACCCCGACCAAGCGGTAGGTCCTGCCCCGCTGATGGCGGATGAGCGGCCCGGGGCGCCAGGGGGCCTGTGGCATCACAGGAGTCAACTGTCCCTCCTCCTGTGCATTTCAGGTCTCCAGCAGCAGCTTTCTTCTGGCTGCACAGACAAGATGGCGGCGGGGCAACACTCGCAAGCAGGCCCTGGTGCACATGCGGGAACTGCTGACGGCTGCGGTGCGAGTGGGGGGAGTGACGCATCTTGTGGGCCCAGTGACTATGGTCCTGCAAGGAGGACCCAGGTCAGTTGCTCCTCTCACCCTGCCTAGAGGGGACAGGGACATGGCAGAGACTAGCCTTGGCCTTAACGCACAGGCAGTCTCGCTTGCTGACGTTTCCCCCTAACTTGTTACATGTTTGTGCACATGGTACGTGGTTTTGCAAAGAAAAGCCAGTGTGTTTAACAGGCAGTGAGAGTCACTGTGTTCCTCATCCTCTTCTAAGCTCCACTCATTATCAAGAGCTTGTTTTATCCGCTACACAGGCATCAACAGCCACTTACACATACATGGATGTGCTTTTTTAAGACTTAGTTCAGATTGCATTGCAGCAGCGTACCGTACCGCAGAGTTGTTCTGTTCAGTCTAGCTTGGCTATTTCTGTTTATGTCACCAAATACAGTTCTGCTTTAAAGTGTAATCCACAGAATTACTTTAGATGTTCAACATAATGATTCAGTGTTTGTGCATCTGTGAAATGATCAAAGTCTAGTTACTGTCCTTACTATGAAAAGTTACAAGGTTTTTTCTTGTGAGAATTTTCAGGCTCTCCTAGTAATTTTCAGCTTCGCAGTGCATTGTAGTTACCAGGTGAGCATCACACCCTGTGACTCACTCACCTTAGAACTGGAGGTTTGTCCTCTTGGTATCTTCTCCGACCATTTCACCTGCCTTCCCGCCCTTCCCTGCCTCAGGCAACCGTCCATCTGTTCTCTGGCTCTGGGTCTCTGAGGTTGGTCACATTGCTTTTATAGTTTTTGTGAACGTCTTGAACTTCCGTTGTATGGATCCGTGTATTTTATTTCATTTAAACAAAAGAGACATTTATTCAGCATTAAGGTTGGTACTATTACATGTAGCAATGAACAGCATAGGTGCAAAAAGCCCCAGAAACCTACGTTTTGGTGAAATTCGTTGTTCTTACATCAGAACAGCAGCTGAATATTAACCTGTTCCACAACTGGTCACAAGCACAGCCCTGGAGGATTTTGCCCGTGTCCACAAGAATGGTCTGAAACGCCTCTTTGCAGTGTCGAGGCCCTGCCAGCCACCCCATGTGCCCGGCTGAGCTCACAGATCTGCTGTCACCGTAGCATCCCGGCCACGTCGCTGGCTCTCTGCTCTCTGCTCCTGCGGAGCTTTGTTTCCTGGCACTTAGTCCAAACCTACCGCCACCTCCGTGGCTGCTGCTGCTGCAGCTGCTGCAACCACCACCCGCCTGGGTCGGCCCCTCAGGGCTTCTTCCTTTCACGGTCCCCAGGCCTGAGCGCTGAGAGTTGCTGAGCAAGGTGTTTTATTTACCTCAGCTGCTGGGGGACACTGGGAGGCCTGCCTGCCTTCCCCCGCCCCCTCCCCTTCCCGATAGCCCATGGCCGCTGCTGTCTGTCGACACCCTTACGCCTTAATTTTCTTCACATTTGATCTCGTTTTTCTTGCATCAATTTCTAGAGTCAGCATTGTGGGTACTAACTTCGAAGAAGGTTTTGTAACTTCCTCGGGAGGACGTTTTCTGTGCTCGCTCCCGTCAGACTTCGGAGATTGTCAGGTGGGAGCGGAAAGCCTTTTCCCTCCCAGCCTAGTTCCTAGTGGGAACTGTGGAGATTGCTGGGCCTCCTGGCCAACAAGCAGAGGGTGTGACTGGAAGGAGCTTAGGGAGATGTGACGTCAGCTAGCTTGAGAGAGTTCGGTGTCATTAGGAGACGCGGGGTTGTTCTTCGGTAACCAGTGCAAAGTCTCCACGGCTTAAAAAGATTTTAGTTGTTGCCGCTTGTGGGTTCTTCCTGGCTCGCGGTCTTTGCAGAGAGCCAGGAGGCAGGAGCTGGCCCCTCTGAAGGCCCGCAGGCACCTCATCAGAACCGGTTCCGGGACTGGCCTGCGCGCCCAACACTGAGGAGCCCGCACTGCGCCGTGGGCACTGATGATGCCGCATCGACTTCCAGGCTCACTTCTCCAAACATGGCATCATTATTCCTCTTCCCATGGTAGCTGGTGCCACATGTCTCACGTCAATTTGGAAAAGTCACAACTAGTAAACAACAAAGAATGGGGTTTGAGAGAATGGAAGGGGCACCAGCGGGAGGAGGGCGGAGGAGGTAGCCCAGAAACCTAAAGCTTACAGAGGTTGTGATCTAAAGAACAAAATAAATAATATCAAAAAATAATTTGGAAAAGTGCGGAAGAGTCCAAAGTATAAAATAAGCACCACAAGTTAGGATGCTTTTCAAATATAAATAAATCTAAGTCCAGCGTCTGAAGCTAATGCCTATTGGCATTCGGTGTGTTTTCCATCTAGCCGTAGGGGACTCCTGGCACGTGCTCAGTGCGTGTGCAGCAGTACATTTATGTCTGGGCCTTTTTCAGCCAGTTCCCTATTTTTGAGTCTCGGATTTGTTTCTTTTACATTCGTTGGCTGTTCTGTGATGCTGCATCGCATCTATTTATGGAAAAGTCCTGTTTTCAGTTTCTGCCTAGTATTAGCTGCAGTAGTTTTACCCCACATCGTGTCTTTACACGGGGAGTCTGATTTCATATCCACAGTTCTCTCATGCTCTGATGAGAATCAAGAGTGTGAACTTGAAGAAAGATGTGGCTCCTCTATTTCAGCCTTGGTTTTCTCATTAGTGCAAGTGCCGTCCGGGGTGCAGTGCAGGAGTGAGCGTAGAGGTGTCGCCAGCAGGTGACTGTTGTGAAGTCGGTCGGGAAGTGTCGGGTGCTGTGGTCTGGCCCTGAGCTGCTGAGGACGGTGGCCTTGTTAAGGCTCTGAGTGCCCCTGAGGCCTGGAGGCTGCTTATCCTGCCCTCACCCCGATGTCCCCGGCTTGTCGTCAGTGTGGGC
Source organism: Uropsilus gracilis (assembly GCA_004024945.1). Classification (NCBI taxonomy): domain Eukaryota; kingdom Metazoa; phylum Chordata; class Mammalia; order Eulipotyphla; family Talpidae; genus Uropsilus; species Uropsilus gracilis. The sequence goes on from PVHY01014316.1 coordinate 21,108, forward strand.
GCTGTCTGTGAGGCACACTTGGAGACTCTGCCCAACAGTCCTCTTAGGTCCTACGGCTTGGGAAAAACTGAGGTAGATGATCTCTGAGGTCTGCATTCACCAGGACTCTCGGGTTTTCTCAAAAAACAAAACAAAACAAAAAACGCGCCTGCTCACTATCACTGTTCCCAACGTGGCTCAGCAAACCTGCGCTTTGGTTCTTTCCCGTAGGATTGAAGAACTCACCTGTGGGGGGATGGTCGAGCAGGTCCAGGAAGCCTTTGGCGAAACCATGACCTCCGTCGTGTCTTTGTGCGCGCGTTACCCTATTGCGTGTGCAAATAGCATCGGCCTCCTGTGCACCATCCCTTACACCAGGTAAGCAGGGGGCACCTTTTAACATAAGTGACGCTGCAGTGTTGTCAGCTACAAATTTAATACAGAACTTCTCTTCCCAAAACTTGGCTCGCTTGCTTTGATTACGCTGTGACGCTGTCACTTTGGTTAAAAATGCTTGCCTCCCAACAGACCCCCAGAGTTACTATATAGACACCTTCTTAAGTTCCTCCATGATCAGAAGTGACCATCAGGGATTATATTACTCGGTGAAAGTAGGAGGCCTAAAGGAAAGAAAAAGGTCCCTAGGAAATTGCACGTTTGGCAGAAATTGTTTTGCCCGTGCGCATTTGTTTGCTCCCTTGGTCACTTGATTAACGGTTTGAAGATGTCCGGCACAGAAAGTCACTCTGAATCCCGCTATGATAAACGTATCGTTTTTCCTCTCGTGGCGGTCTTGAATCAGTCCATCAAATTTTACCTTGCTCTTCTGGGTGAACAAACCAAAACTGAAAGTCCATTATTTGTGAAGGAAACTCATTCAAAGAAATGAGTGTTTGTGTTCACTTGTACGTGGACAGTAGCATCCTAAGCTGTAGACGGCGAGCTGGACTGTCCTGTTTCCTGCCCCTTGGATAACCTGGTTCTGAAAGGGAGGCTCCTGCAGGCCGGTCAGGCGTGTTTATCTCATGGCCTTTCCGCCTGGCCCAGGAGCGAAGAGAAGTGCCTGGTGCGCAGCGGCCTCGTCCAGCTCATGGACCGCCTGTGTAGCCTGAGCAGCCAGACCGAGTCCAGCTCCAGTGAGAAGCAAACCAAGAAGCAGAAGGTGGCCACCATGGCCTGGGCGGCCTTCCAGGTGCTAGCCAATCGCTGCGTCGAATGGGAAAAAGAAGAAGGTAGGAAGTGGGACTCCTGTCTGGAGCTCGATTTCTCCCGCTGATGATATTAAGGTCTTATGCTGGATGGGAACAGAAAGGCTGTGTACACCACGTAATCAGATGGGCAGGTCATGGGTGCGTGACTTCATGAGGGCCTTTTCCTCAGCATAGTCCGCGAGAATGGATAGCTAGATTGTGACACTGAAGATTTTCCTCATTTGGAGGGCATTGTGCTAGACCTAGAAAGACAAATATGGTGTGATCCCACTTATGTGGGCTCTGAAGAAGTCTAACCATAGACTACAGATAGCCAGAGACTGGAGGGGTGGGGCGGGTAGGTGGCGTCAACAAAGGGGTACAGTTTCAGTGAAGACAAGGATTCCATTGGGTGTAATGGCTAACATTATGGCTGCAGCACAGTGCTACTTCAGACTTGAGTTTGCTGCAGGAGTGGGTCTTACGTGTTCTCACCAGAAAAAAAGATGCGAAGTTTTACTGTACTATGCTGAACACCTTTAAAGCATCATGTTATACAAGCCTAAATATAAGCAATTGTTATTTTTCAATCATCCCTCTTTGAAACTGGGTAGATGGGGAAACAACCCAGGAAATTGAGATGCCACTTTTCGTTTTCATGTCAACATTACCAACCACCTCCAACTAGATATTTTTTATGAGATGATTTTCAGTTGCGTTTTCAAGGTGCTATTTTCAAATTATATTTTTAGTTACCAGCTCAATTTAAAAATAAACTTGAAGGGTAATTTCTTCATAATATCCAGTAGGACTATCCATAATATTCATACTGTGCATTTTATTGTCTTGAGAGCCAGGCAGAAGATGAACAAGGCATTTTTTTTTATCCTTCCCCTTACGAGAAATTATCCCGTGGGAGAAATAGACCAGTGAACAAATAACCCCAGTGTAAGCAGGCATGATCCAGGCCCATAGGAAGTGCTGGGAGCAGAGAGGTTCCCAGGTCTCTCTCCCTAGTCTTGAGACTAGGTCTCACTATTTTTGCCTGTGGAACTGCAGGCTCCCACTGCCCGGGGTACCACAGACTCAAGCATCCCCAGCCTCAGCTTCCCAGGTAGCTGGGATGACAGGCGCACGCCACCATGCCCAGCTATTTTTTTTTGGAACTAGGTCTCGCTACGGGCCCCAGGCGGGACTCGAACCATGATCCCTAGCCCCGGCTGCTTCATAGGCTGAAGCTTACAGGCACGAGCCACCGTGCCCAGCCCCCAGAACTTTTTTTGAAGGAGACCGCGCAGGAGTGAGGCTTGCAGAGGAAAACTTCCACCAGCACTTACTGTGTGTGTAGCACAGGAAGCCGAGAGAGCTTGGGCAGCTCAGAAAATGGCAAATTACTTCTGTGGCTGTTACAGGAAGTGCTGGAGGGGGTGGGATGGTTCCAGAACTAAGGAGAAAATGGGAACATCCAAAAAGGTGTGGGTTTTTTTTGTTGTTGTTGTTTTCTGTTTTTTTTTTTTTTGTGCTTGAGAGAGGTGGGGAGTGAGCTGAAAATCAAAATGTTTTCATCCTGGTGGGATGGTCGCAGTGTTTTCGTAGGCTGTGGATGCGTTAATCATATTCAGCTATAAGTCAGACTTGTGTCTCCCCAGCAACGTACTGTTCAGGTCTCTGTCGCTGTTCTGATGTGCCTGCTTTAGCCGAGGGGGCACTGGTAGCTCGTGCAGTCCAAGCACGTTAAAGGAAGAGTCAGCGGAGGACCAAGTGGGGCTTGCTTTGCTGCAGGCTCGCCTGACTCCCCTGTTTTTCTTTTCTCTGGCCCTGAAGGCGGCTCCACAGAGGCTGTTCACTCGGGCCTGGCCCGCCAGGTGTCCAGCCTCCTCACCAACCACCTGGCCCGGGCCACGGAGTGCTGCGGAAACCAGGCTGCGGGCAACGATGCCCTGCAGGACGTGCTCAGTCTCCTCAATGACCTCTCGAGGTACGGATGGCCTGGGCAGGGTGGCCACAGCTGTCTCTGGGGTGACCGGGTCCTCCTGGCAGTGGTTGTCCTCTGAAACAGTGAAGCAGCAGGTCATCGATGGCTTTAAAGCTTTGCTGCGGCTGCTGCCAGACTTTTCGGTCAGCACAGCTGAGGTCAGTAGCCAGAAGTCCTTGCCTTCCCTATGGCAGGGCTGAAGAGTGATTAGACGGAGCCTGTGGTTAACGTGCGCTCCAGGCCTTGTCTTTAAAAGAAGAGGCTGTTGGAAGTTCTAACTGCGCCTCCTGGAGCCCACGAGATGTGTCTGTAGGGGCATCTTACTCTGACGGCGTCGGGAAATGGGCAGCTGAGCCGTGACAGGGCGAGTGCTGAGGCCTCTCCACAGCCCATGACTTATTTGACCTTGCAGCGCCCCTTAGAAAGGAAAAATACTAAGGCAGAAAACAGCCACTTCGGGCTTCTAAGGCTTGGTGCGCTGTGAGTGATGGTGCGTATCAGAGATTAGAAAATGGAAAATTCGAAAAAAAAAAAATCCCTCTTTTCAAGCGCTATTCACCAGTCGTGAGCGCTCATCAGGTGCCTGTCAGCAGTCTTAACTCGCCCTTATAAGAACAGCGCGAAGTGCATCGCTGCCTCGTGAAATCTCAAACATTCGAGTAGCATCTCTCAGGGAACTCTGGCTTCCGAGTTTCCGTAGCTCACTTCTCTCAGTTCTGCATCCCTTCTCGTCCTTCTTTTCCAGGAGCCACATCGGCAAAGCCATCCTGAGCCAGCCAGCTTGCGTGTCCAAGCTCCTCTCCCTGCTGCTCGATCAGCGGCCCTCTCCTAAGCTGGTGCTCATCATCCTCCAGCTGTGCCGGGCAGCTCTTCCGCTCATGAGTGTGGAGGACTGTGGGAACGTGGAGCTCCCCCCATGGAGCTACTCTGTTCCTTCCCTGAACAGTGAGCAGGAGGATCCCAGCGACCCCGCATCCAAAATTGCCTCGTTGCTCTTGGCAAAGCTGGCAGATTACGTGGTCCCAGGTGAGCAGGTCCCGGACAGGAGCAGGTGCCCCACTCCCTGTGGATGGGCAGCCCGAGCTTCCACTTGTCCACAGCTTGGCTGTGCTTCCCCCGGTGGAGAATGAGGATGCAGGAAGAGGGAAGGAGTGAGACGAGAGACCCCAGAGCCGCAGCGTTCCCTCGCTAGGGGAGCTGCGGAAGTAACATCACAACTCCTCTCTCTGCTCAAGGTTGCCAGACGGTTCTCTCTCCGACTGCTTCCGAGCCTGACACAACACTGACAAAAGCCAGCCCCAAGAACTCCTTAAAAGGGGACAAAGATCCCGGAGAAGAAAGTGAAGCGGTGGACGGCAAGCTCTCCATCTTCATCCACAAGAGGGAGGACCAGTCCTCCCATGAAGTGCTCCAGCCGTTGTTAAGGTGACCGCGAGTGTCGGAGCTGGGTGTGGAGACGCGCTCGCCTCGTCCAACACCCCTTACGTATCCAGCTGACTTGGCCCTGTCGCATCCTCTCTCCCGCCTGTTGCATGTGGAGAGGCTGAGGCAGAGCGAATGCAGACGCAGGCCTCTGACCGCAGAAGCCCAGCTCTTAGCCACAACCTGGTGTTGCCTCCCCAGACCCAAGGGGCAGCAAAGCCGTGTCGTGCTGTGTTGCTGCGGTGCGTCCGCATGTGGTTTGGGCTGCGGGAGGGCACGACGCAGTTCAGTTCCCAGGGGTTGGCGCTGGCAGATCGAGGTCTGCCTTCGCTCTGAGACGGAGAAGCATGAGGAGCTTTTTAAATAGCTTTGATTCACTCAGGTGTGAATGGGGTGATCATGTGACAAGGAAGTAGAAATGAAATGATTGCATAAAGATGGTAAACCCGCAGGGCCCTGTTAGCGGGAGCGGGACAACGGGATGCCTGCCACAGGACACAGGGGAAGTTAGAGCCGGTGCTTACGTCCATTTGGTGACGGGCCTGTCTGCCATGGTGACAGCGGAGCTCTGACGGGCTAATGTCAGGACCAGGCTGGCCATTGCTGAGAGGAAGAAACCTCCGGGGAACATTCTTGAGCATCACACTTTGTCATAGTCCAGGTTGGATGGGGGACTTATGGGAGTCAGGGACAGCCTCGGGATTCGGAAGGAGATCCAGGTATCCACAGCAAGGCCGCAGCCCGAGCAGCTGTGGGGTTTGGGCCACCGAGGGCTGCCCTTCGCCTGAGGCTCAGTGTCGCTTGTGTCCAGCTCTTCAGCTGGTACATCACTGTCACAGATTCAGCTCCAAAAGCAGCTCCTGTTAGATCCCTAAAAGTGCTGCGAATAGATGATAGCTCGTCACCTTTTTCAGAAGTCGAGCCTTACGTGGGTTTATGAAAGCCCGTTTTAGCATCTAACAGCGGCCTAGCCGTTCATTATCACCTCACAGCACCAGCCCCTGCCTTGGATGTGCCCGTAAAGCTGGTTGCTTCTCTCTGCCTTCCCTTTTTAGTAGCTCAGAAGGACGCCCTTTCCGACTTGGCACTGGGGCCAACATGGAGAAAGTTGTGAAAATGGATCGCGACATGACCAAGGTAAGCCAGGGCCAGAGAACCCGGCTCTCACAGAGTCTGCAACTGAAGGACATTGCCACGCTTCAGGTTTTGGGGGAAATAAATAAAACACACACACACAAGAGCAGGTCAAGTGTCCACAGAAAGGCAGAGTGATAAGCTGAAAGCATGGTTTCTCTGAAACCATTTCCAGAGAAGTAATCAAAATCAGTTTGTCATTAATCCTAAAATAGAAAAGAACCTTGGTTTCAAGCTAGACATTTATTCTTTGCTCTGTTTCCAGCTTTAAAATACTTTTAAATAATAGATGAAAGACTAAACAAGTAATAATAGATGATAAGAAATAAAAAATGGTCCATAAAATAATAAATATCTGTCCAGGCTCACACATTACTTAATAAGCAAATAAAGGAATGAAACAGCGGCAATATACCATTTTTCACCTGCCAGATAAAATTAAGGAAGCTTAATCATCCCATTCTAATTAAAGTGGATTTTATAGGCCTTCCCAAACCTCTAGCGTGTTCTTCACAGTTCTGTTTGTTAAAAAAGCAAATCTAAACACTTGTATGTAAGGGGCTGGTCAAAGGAAATATTAATCCACATAATAAACTGCTGCATAGCGGAAAACTAATCACGTAGGTCTCCCTGAACGGCTGTGGACGTGGCATTCATGGTGTGTTGATGACTGACACAAATACATTGAAAAGTGGTGTGTATTGCAACCCACAACTGTCAGGACTTGCTTGGAAAACACCTCAAGGCCAACCGTTCTTGGGGCGGGGGGGTGGGGGGTGGGGGGGACAGAACGACATGGGCCTTTCACGGAAACTCACCATTCTGTAGCCAGCATTTCCGTATTGGAGTTTTTAATAATTGAGCCTGGATTGCTGTGGTCATTGGCGGAATGGTTTATGAAAGTCTGGTGCCAGAAACGAAGCATCAGGTGACCATGGTGGCTGTCTGCCCGCTGTCCCAGGGTGGCTGTTGCGAGGTGATCACAGAAGAGGCGGCCGCCGCGCTCCGCAAGGCAACCAAGTGGGCACAGTCGGGCCTCATTGTCAGCGTTGGGCCACCTGTGGAGTCCGTGAACCCAGAGACCGTGAGTGGGTTGTCCACGGGAGACAAGAAGAAAACCGCCCAGACCTCCATCTGCCGCGAGAGGAACTCGGAGTTGGCCAGGTAGAACCTTTCACGGGGCAGACCCTGCCCAGGTCTCGGGCTCGCTTCCTGGGGCCTCCGGTAGGGATTTCATTCTACGCCACCCCCTGGATCTGCTGGACACAAGGGCGGGGCTTAAAGCCCCCAGGGCCTGGAACAGTCACTCAGAGTCAATCTGAGGACTGGCCAGGGAGGGCTCAGTCTGGGAGAGATGATGAGGTGGGGGGTGCTCTGGCCTCAGGGGCCAGCTAGAGGCAGAGGAAAGAACCCCAGCAGGAACAAGCTAGTTGTTTTTTCAGAATTAGTGGATGCTGGTCTTGCTGCTGTTGCTCCTTCCTCACGGTACTGGCTCGTGGACACGTGACCCTCAGAGTAGGAAGGAGGAGTGGGTGTTTCCTCGCGAGTTTGCTGTGTCCTCTGTGTCCGATGGAGTCCGCAGTAGAAAGTCCCCACTGTGTCTGGGGACTTTTTGTCACCAGGAGTGTTAGCGAAGTGACTTCTTAATGAGGAAATGGAAACTTTTTCACAAGGAAACCAGCATTTTCCTGTATAAGTGCTACAGACCCTAGAGCCACTTGTCCGTATTCCTAACTGTCTCTGGGCTTTGCCCATTTTCCTGACCCGTGTAGGACCGACCCCGTCCGGCCGTTCATCAGCGGGCACGTGGCGAACAGCATGGCCGCAGAAGTGATCGCCTTGCTTCACAGCTTGCTCATGGCGCCCGAGTCCAACGCTGCCCAGATCTGGACCACGACAGCAGAAAAGGTTCGGGCCGTTGCACTGCTGACCGCGGGGAGAGAAGGGAGTCAGCTCACACTCAGCATTTGAACCACTTCAGTAGAGATTTCCCAAGTCGGTCAGATGTGCTTGTTGGTTGCTTTCCCTCAGGCAATTGCTTTGATTTAGATTCAACTTTGCTAGCATATCTCCCCTCACTGCCAGTTTTAATTTTAGAGAAACGGGCCCATATTCTCAGAGAAGGAAGGGCACTTCTGGTTTCTCCTTCCTGCGTGTGTTTGATTGGCTCAGATCTTAGGCGGCCACGCTGCCTTGATTTAGTGGATGTGTTACGTGCACTTCCTAAGCTCTAAGGAGGCCCCTGTGTGAGGGACACGTGAGTGCTTTGATTAGTCGTGACAAACAATAGTCCAGGTCCCCGAAGGCAGATCTGAAACCAGTTCTCCCTTCCTCGCAGTCCCTCTTTACAAGAGGCCTTGTAGCGTCTTAAAGGTAATTGGGTATGAGTGTTTTCCTTCAAATACACTTGCTTTTTTTGGTGGCTTTATTACTGCAGCATTTGCTACTCCACGTTTGGGAGGAGGTGTGCTCAGTTCCGTCCTGCGTGTAAAGCAAAAGTGGGCAAGCTGATGGCAGCCGTGCTAAGATCCAGGGCTCCTTCCGTGCATGGGTGCTGGGTACTCTCGTAGGCAGTACAAAAAGACCAAAGCTCGCACGCCTATCCATGCTCTTCTTGCGTTTAGGTTCTGTCTCGGGCACTGATGTACATCCCACAGTTGGGGAAATATGCAGAAAGCATTCTGGAAAACGGCAGCAGCAGTGGCAGAAAGTTGGCCAAGCTTCAGAGAATCGCCCGCCAGGCCGTCGCTGCACTGTGCGCCCTTGGAGGCTTCAAAGAGACAATCAAGATCGGTTCTGAGGTTCAGGTCAGCAGCCGCCCTTGCCCTGAGCCACGGCGTTTGCGGTATCCATGGGTAAATCAAGCAGCTTACGGCAAACACTGTCCACCTAGTTAGACAAAAAAACCTTGTTCCTTTAAGCTAATAGAGGAATCTGTGAAACGCACCATTTCTAATGTACACTGTGTGCGTGTTATTCAGGTATCAGTGTGATACTGGATAGTCCTCACTGCCGTGTGAGGTCCTGTGGTGTCGTGAATGCAGGCAGCGTTGTAGAACTGAAAGTTGGAGATGATGGCCTGTTGTAGTCACCTTGATGTGAGGTTTTAGGGCCTATTTCAATTCATGTCCAGGTTTTGGTATCTGCGTGGTAATGGAGTATGACTGCGGTGCGGAGAGTGATAGCAGCAAATCTCCTCTTCCCACTTGTCACTCGGGTGCTGAGATCAGCACCAGAGTGGGCCGGTGCTGATCCCCCATCTGCGTCTCTAGGTTCTAGGCAGAGGAATATCAGGAAGCATCGGCGTGGTGGCTTCTATCAACGAACAGGAAGGTATAGCTACGGTCAGATTCCCACTCATAGACTGTAGAAAGACTTCGCAAGCATCAGACACATTGACTATTCCATTGTCTAGACTTTGTGTTCCAAGATCAGAGGTAAGGTGATTTTTAAATGTGTCATAAAATGTCACTGCAAATGGTAACTGTGATGCAATGAACAAGTCATGTGCACATGCACAGGGCAGACGCACAAATGTGTATGACCTTAAATTTTACTTGTGAGGTGTTTTATACATTCGCACAATTATTTAATGGTAATGTGGAAATTTCTGGATGGCAAATGCATTTCTTTTGTTAGGAATATTTCAGATGTTTTGTATTTTTAATGGTTTCGATCTGGTTTGCAATTTTCTGTTGATGATTTTGATTTGTTAACTGAAAATGTGAGAATTAATTCCAGAAAATAATAACACCCTCATTTCTTATAAACTAACTACTTGAATTTAACTTTTTGCCACGTCCCCACCACCATCAGGCATTGCCTCTTCATAAACTGTCCATTACTGAGAAGGTAGTACAGGCAGTCCAGTCCATGTTGCTTCCTCAGGAGGGAAGTCTCTCTATTCATACCTCACTTCCTGCAACAGGAGATGGGTCAGCTCCTGTGATGGCAGTCGTTCGGCTTCTGGCTGAAATAAGAACAAGGTGAGCACCCTCGGGAGAGCCCCAGCTGTGCTGAGGTGGTGGCAGGCCGCAGAGGTGTTGGGCTCCTCCACACCAGACTTAGTAGGTCCACAGCTCGGGCAGCGATGATGAGTAGCAGAAGCCATTCCCTGGCTCTGTGCTTATGACACTTTTGTCTCACCCCCCCCCCCCAGTTTCTGCCTGTGGATAGAGCTTAGGGGTTCACCTTGGGAGATAAGCGAGTGAACGTGCGGTCTGGGGAGCACTGGCTGCTTTGGCAAAAGAACTCTGTTCTGCCGTAGGAATTCCTCTGCCCCTGACCCGTCTGAAGATGGGTCAGGCCACACTAAGACCGGTCTGATCTGTTCCTTTCCAAACCGATGGCGGGAAACTAGGCTTCCCCACAGTGTTGGTGTAGGGAGAAGAGCAAGTCTCCCCGCAAATAAATTTACTTGCCGTTAAACACCGAAACAAGTTTCTGTGTTGTCAACGACATTTCCCAAAAGCCTAGCATGATCTGGAGTTGGGGAGGGAGCTGAGAGACAGATCTCCAAGGGCTTGGGCCCCCGCATCCCAGAAGCCAACGCTGGGAGAAGCTGGCTTTCCCCAGGCACTTTGTGTCTCCTGGTAGTGGACCTGCTGCCCGCCATTCCCAGTTCCGATCGTCCACAGGGCGACAGCGGTCGCAGTGCGGACAAGAGAAGCTAGTTCTCTTCTCTCCCAGCCCTCACAGCTCAGGGAAAGAGCAGGAGGAGTGGGGAGTTTGAACCCTGTTGCAAAGTAGGGGACAAAAATTGATTGAAATGTTTCACAGTTGATGTTTGAGAGAATCAGCAATGATGACTTTGAAATATTGTAACTCTTTTAACATTAAGAGCATGCCTGGTCATGGCCCAGCTTCTAGAAGACAGCCTGTTCTGTGAGGAGTTCATTCAGCAGTGCCCTGCGGCTGTGGAAGTGCTAAACCTGGTGGCCCAGGAGTGCAGCGCAGGTACGTGCAGCTGCCCTCCTCACCATCCGCTGGGTTTGTCCCCACGTTGCCTCCTTGTGTGGAATGCTGGCCAACAGCTACGCTCTAGAGCGACGTCACTGCAGACCTCGAGATGTAGGGCAGCTGTCAGCGCACCCCAAGCAGGGGTCAGCATGTTCCGCTTGACTCTCAGGACCATGTCTTCTTGTCCCCGTTCACGTGTGTTCCCTGCCTTTGAAGTCCTGTTCGTGAGCGGACTTCAGGGCTGCAAACCCCCTCTGACTGTTCTCAGCAGATGTTTAGTGCTCTCCAAACCCCACCAGCGTGCAGGGCCCCGCGCAGCCGTGGCGCTGGGCTGTGACACTGTGACACCGGCAGTTTGCAGACCGCACTTGAAGCTATGTGCATCCTGCCGACTCAGCCTGAGACCGACCCCTGTCCTGTCCTGGCTTCTGCTCTGGACACCTTTCTCTGGAGACCCAGACCTGGGGCTGTCTGTCTTAGACGGACCCCTTAGCCTCGTGAACACCCTCATAGTCATTAAGTTCCCTGGACTCAGCTTTTCCTTCCTGCTTTCTTGCTCCAGGGAATGCTCAGGCCCGTGTCTGATACTCAAATACCGTCAGCTACCCCCCCCCTCCCCCCGCCTGTCCTCAGCCAGTTATCCACATCCAGTTCCTCCTTTGAAGTGCTGCTGAAATTGCTCTCCCACCGGCTTCCACTTCAGCTCCTTAAGTTGGGTGCCTTTTAAGCTGGTATTTGAACAGCTGCATTCTCCAAACGTTGCCTCTGTGCACCTTGTCTTTGTAACACTGTCATCACAGCTACCTGCCTGAAGCCCTGGCTTGAGTGGCTGGTTCTCAGGCACGTGGAGCTGTCCCCGAGAGGCTGGGCTTTCCACAGTGATGTCACAACCATGATGTCCTCGGCTCCAGCTTGGAGTGAGCCCACAGCCCACCCTGCAGCTCCTGGTTACTGTGACCAAAGAACAACTCCTTTTTTTTACCTGTGGAACCACAGGCTCTCATTGCCCGGGGTACCACAGACTCAAGCAATCCCCAGCCTTAGCTTCCCAGGTAGCTGGGATTACAGGCACATGCCACCACGCCCAGCTTTTTTTTTTTTGGAATTAGGTCTCGCTATAGGCCCCAGGCGGGACTCGAACCATGATCCCTAGCCCCGGCTGCTTCATAGGCTGAAGCTTTACAGGCACGAGCCACTGTGCCCAGCCCAGAACAACTCCTTTTTTTTTCCTTTTTCTTTTTGAACTGGAAACAGGGCACCTTTCCTTCTCACACCTGACATCTCCTCGGACCTGAAACCTGCCTCAAAGCAAATAGGCCTCCTCTTTCAAAAAGTTCCCTGCTCCTCCTCCCCTCAGGATGCTTTGCGTGCTGCTTGGCGGGGCTCCGCTTACCTGCCTCGGATTATCCCCTTGCTGCTTGTTGCTGTTGGTCGTACCCACACGGCTGGAGGCGCTGCCGATTGTATCATGTGTATCCTCTATGAAGTCTCAAGAGATGTGCGCCATCTTAACAAACTAACTGGGTAGTGCTATTAAAAATAACTGGGCTCTTTCTGACTAGCCAGTATGTGGTGCGCTTCATGGAGCTGGTTAGCTGAGTGGTCTCCTGTGACTTGTCCACTGGGAAGCACCGTCTGGACTGTGCCCCTGGGATGCATACAGGACCTTAGGCCAGGCTCCGTGGCCAGACCTCACTCCCAGCTCTTCTCTGAGGCCCACCTCTCCCTTCCTGTTGTTGCCTCTGATGCAGTCTCTGGATTGCACGAGACCTCTGGGTGTCGTAGGTGTGGCCAAAATCAAATCCTAAACAAGCCCCGTGTTTTACTTTGATTGTCCTACGTTTTATTCCACGGCCTCTTTCTTTTGAGGTGTAGTTCACATACCTACGATTTGCTGCTTTAAATGTAGTTTTAGCACATTTATAGTCAGGCAACCATCACCGCTAATTCAGAACATTCTCACCACCGCCACCCCTCCAAAAGCTGGATTCAGTAGGTCAGCAACCACCCTTTTCCTCCCTTCTCCTAAACCCCTGGCGACCACCAGGGGTCTAGTCTGCTTTCGGGCTCTAGGAACTTGCCTGTTCAGGGCGACTCCGATGAACCCGGCCACTCAGCGTGTGCTCTGCGTCTGGCTTCTCGCGCTGAGCATCGCGGTGTGAGGCTTGCCCTCATGCAGCAGCGCCCGGGCGTCTGCCTTCGCGTGGCCGCACACCTACCTCCCTGCTCCGTGGCGGCGTCTTGCCTTTTCCATTCATGCGCTGATTTTTGGATCCTTGTATCGTTCCTGCTTGTTCAGCTGTTACGAGTACTACTGCTGTCAGTAGCCTGTGCAGCTTTTTATGTGAGCGCGTATTTCCCGTCCTCTTGGATAGATACGTAGGAGAGAAGTTACTGGGTCCTGTGGTAATGTTAGGTTTAGCTTTTAAGAAACTGTTTTCCAAAGTAGCTGTGCCATTTTATATTATCGCTAGCCAGTCTTTTTATGTGCTTTTTGGCCGTTTGTATATCTTTAGAGAGCCGTCCTTTTCAAATGCTTTGCCTACGTTTAATGGGTTGTCTTTTTATTGTTGAGTTCTAAGAATTCTTTGTCACAGGTATACCAGTCCCTGACTACATATGAGTGAGAAATATTTTCGGCCACTCTGTAGGTTATCTTAAAATTGTTCGTTTTGATTCAGTCCAGCTTATCTAATTTTCCTTCGTTGCTTGTGCTATTGGTGTCACACTAAGAAACCACCACCTAATTCAGCATCAGGAAGATCTGCACCTATGCTTTCCAAGAGCTTATAGTTAAAACTAGAACTTCTTCAGATCCGTCATCTAGTTTCAGATCGTTTCTGTGTCATGCGAGGTGTTCCTGAGCCCCCGAGCTTGGTTACCCCAGACATGTCCCTCAGCGTGCCCCGTCACCCCAGTCTAGAACTCCGTTTCCTGTCCTGTGGCAGTTTTCGCTCCCCTAGGATCTGGCTCACTGCTGTCTCTGGAAAGCCTTTCTGGAGCCTGCAGAATCAGCACTCGTGTCTGTGCACATCACCGGCTGCAAGGTTGCCACCTTGCCCTGAGCGCTTTCCTGCGTGTATGCTTGCACGCGCTGCCTTTCCTCCCAGGTGGGGCCTTCAGCTCCTCCCGCTCCTTGTGCCCCAGCAGCAGCCTTGTGCCTCACTTGCAGATGTTTAATAGGTAGTGGACTTTCACAACCTGGTCAGGTGATGAGTAACAGCTTTTACTTGTTAGATGGTAGGAATAATAGCTCCCCTTGACTGACTGCTTACCCTGTGTCGGGGCTAAAGGCTCCTCTGGTATTTCTCACCTCATCTTCTTTTTCTTTTTTTTTGAGACTAGGTCTCGCTGTTTTTGCCCGTGGAACCGCAGGCTCTCGTTGCCCGGGGTACCACAGACTCAAGCCATCCCCAGCCTCAGCTTCCCAGGTAGCTGGGATTACAGGCTGGCACCACCACGCCCAGCTATTTTTTTTGGAACTAGGTCTCACTACGGGCCCCAGGTGGTACTCGAATTGTGATCCCTAGCCCTGGCTGCTTCATGAGCTGAAGCTTACAGGCACACGCCACCGTGCCCAGCCCCACCTCATCTTCACAACAACCCTGTGGGCCTAGGTCCTGTTGTTACCCCATCTTGGAAGTGAATGGTAAACAGTAAAGGAGCAGACACCCAGCTCCAGAACCCACGCACGTGCCCACGTGGCTGTGCTGCCACACTCCAGCTAGGAATCAGAGATGTCTGGGGATCTTTGCTCTTTTCTAAGAATTAGAATGCGCTCCTGAGCACTGCTGCAGAAGGGCTGGCACGCTCGCGGGGCTATGGCACTCACTCCGCATGTCTGTGTGCCCCTGCAGGAGAGCGGCTGGCCGTTGTGGAGGTGCAGTGCGAGCGGCTGAGGATGCTCTACCGCGACTGCGCGCGGCCCCCACCACCTCCGCTGCAGGCCGACCGGAGACAGGTGAGCCAGTGGCGCACACAGCTCTGCCCCTCTGCCCCTCTGGGAACGCTGGGAATGCTGGGGACGCACTGATAATACTGAGAGGGAGCAAATCCACGTGGAGGTGCAGTCTCTGTGGTGGCACTCCGTCATCTCCGAACGTGTGAGCGCGTTGATGGGCGTTCAGAGTGCTGGAAGGCTAGGCGGAGGAGCTGAACCCACGCATTTGTCAGTACTGTCTGTGTTATTCATAGCAGGGAGAAAGCTCCCTAAGGTTTTGATCTGTAATTCAGCTCATATAAGTACGTGTGTATATATTTGCGCATGTATATATTTATGTGTGTATATATAGGAAAATATATATATTTAAGCAAAAATGATTTTTAAAAAGTGGTAAAATGGTAAAAATTGGTACATCTGTATTTTTAGCAGCACTGTTCCTAATAGCCACTAAGGGAAAACAACCCACACAGCCATCAACTGATGAGCAAATGCATGAATGGGGCGAGCCAGACCATGGAACGTCACATGAGGGAATGAAGTAGTGATTTGCTTGTACCGGCTTTGGCTAAACCTTGAGATTACGCTCAGTGGGAGCCTGGCACAAAGGCCTGCATATGTGCTCCCACTTATGTGAAAGTTCAGAACAGGCGCGTCCATAAGGCAGAACGGAGAGTGGTGGTTGCCCGAGCGGAGGAGAAACAGGGATGGGAGTCCTCTACTAGAAGGTGCAGGATTTCTTTTTAGGGAGTGCGAAAATGTTATCAAGTTAGATTGTGGTGATGACTGTATCACTGTGAGTATACAAACATTTAGTGATTTTTCATGTTTGGAATGAGTGAATATTATATATATATATATATATATATATATATATATATATATATGAGTCATATCTCAAAAAAGTACAGCTATGAAAAGTGTACAAAAATTGCTGTATTCTTGCAATTTTTCTGTAGGGTGGTAGTGGCTCCAAAATAAAATGTTAATACACAAATGAAGAAATGTCATCTGAAATCTGGGCATCTTCAGTTAACCATAAGCAACATATTACTACACTGTTTCATCAATAATTTTTAAACCAAAAGTAGATTTCTGCTGTACGTACTGTATATGGCTCTCTGCCCCCTGTAGAGAATGGACAGAGAGGGTTATGTCAGCCAGTAGCAGTTTAAAATAGTCCCAGGTAGATTTATGCCTCCATTTATTTCATTCGAGCTTTGGTGGTTATAAATCTGCATTGTCTCCAGTTTTTACCATAGCAGTAATCTGATGACGGGCCTTGGAGATGATCGCTGTGAGTGTCTCTCACGGCTTTCTGGAGAAGGAAGTGAAGTTGATGGGTTAAAAGAATGTATTCTTTTATCTGATGGAGAAGCTTGAATTTTTTATGATTTTATCTATATACTGTAAGTGAAAATATGAGCTAGTTTACCTAAAAAGGAGAAAAGGAAATGTTGCCACATTACACTTTGTAGCTGAGTTTTATGTCAGGTCTAGTCATACAGATTCTGATTACTGATTCCACAAGCTTTGCCCACTGACTGCGCTGGGTGTCAGGGGTGAGGAACTGGGGGTGTGTGTATGTGTGGACGCACGTGGGTGTAAGGAGGAGTGCATATGCAGGAAGCAAAATCTGTTGTCATAACCAGACGATAAATGATACCTTGAAGGGCTGATAAAATAGCAGTGTAAGCAGAGGAGAAGTGTGCAGTAGGTTTCAGGACTAACAATTAAAAGACCAACCATAGAGAACAGAGCTGGGCCGGAGGGAAGGAGGCCACCTATTTTAAATAGTTTCTTTTGGAAAATATGAAAAACTTTTCTTTAAAAAAAAAAAAAAAGCGGACTGGAATGGCTTTAGAGAAAGAGACGGTTTCTCTTGTTTGAGCGGGTGGGGGATTGTATCTGCGGTTCTAGTGACTGGCGTTTTTCCCCCCAATGTAGCCCAAAGAGATCACCTGGAGCCCCTCTCGGGTGTTCCCACCTGTGCGCGCCTGCATGTTCTCATCTCACCTCACTTCTGTCACCTTCCTGGCTGACCCCAGCGCTGGGGGCGGCCTGCCCCGGGGCACGTTTATCTACGCCACCTCCCCACTGCCGGTTCAGGTGAGGAATCGCGCGTGCACCCTCTTTCGCCGCTTCCCTTTGAAGCAAGTTCCAGAGCCCTGATGGTCTGCCTGCTTCTGCTGTTTCTCAGGCCCCATCCTTCTACTGGGAAATCGAAATCGTTTCCTACGGCGATACTGACGACGACACCGGGCCGATTGTCTCCTTCGGCTTTGCTACCGAGGCAGAGAAGCGAGACGGGGCTTGGACTAACCCAGTGGGCACATGTCTTTTCCATAAGTAAGTGGCTCTGGCTGTTGCTTTTAAGAAGCCGTGTAGCTCGGTAGTTCCCAGACTGTGCTGTGGAGAAGCTAACTTTCCCCGGGCCTTTACAGCTGCTTGGGAAACCGAAATGGTTTTGTCTCGAAATGAGTTTTGGGAAACATATTTTTTATCCTTTTGGGGAGATTCACAGTTCACAGTAGCAAGGTTCCCAGATGTCCTGCAATAAGAAACCTGTTTGTCTTGGCCTCCCCAGTGGATTTGAACCCGTTTCCCTCTGTTCTGCGAATAGGCTTTGCAAATCACCTGTGTGGCCTTTTAATACTACAGTGATAGCATTGTCATCACTCCTCCTCAGAATACATCCGGTGCCAGTCGGACATGTAGTCACGGCCCTTTGGGTTCTCTTCTTATTCTCTGGTGCTCCCCGCACCCCTCGCCTGCTCACGGCTCCGCATACCTCCCCCCAGCCAGCCTTGACCTTGACTTCTGTGTCTCCGCAGCAACGGCCGGGCGGTGCACTACAACGGCTCCAGTCTGCTGCAGTGGAAGAGCGTTCGCTTGGATGTGACTCTCTCTCCTGGTGAGTGTGGTGGCCACTCGTTTTTCCTCCCTATATGTTCTGTTATCTACATAGGTTAAATTAAATGACGTTATCAAGGGGGAATAGGAAAGTTTTCTTACCCTCAAAACCCAGTACTTGTCACCGCTGTCGCCTGGTTGACACCAGCTCTGGCTGGCATGAGTCCTCGAGAAATGCAGCAT
>PVHY01014317.1:0-38789 GCA_004024945.1 Uropsilus gracilis
AATAAGTGTCACATTGCGTTAATACACAAGCTCTCTACCTTTGGGATCAAATTTGGTGCAGGGCACATGTGAAATGAGTTTGGTGGCCTCAAGCGAGGTTACTACCAACAGCTATTCTTAAACAAAATTACTAATCATTTGCTGGCAGCTGGGATCCGAGACCTGAAGGTGGTATAGGTCAGGAAGATTTGGGAACTGGCCATTACACCCACGTTCCCATCCTGGCTTCAGCTTATGCCACCAACCAACTCTTCTCATCCATAAGCACTGATCCCAGGATCCCTCTTTGCCTGCCAGACCCAACATTAATATTACCGATGACATTTCAGTTGGGAACCATCTGAGTTAGGACTGTTTCAGTTCAAACCTTCAGTTATCTAAGTCTTCATCACTCAGCCAATTCTAATAATAGCCATTTCATAGTCACTAGGAAAAGGAGGACTATTTTAAAATGCTTCTTGCCCTCAGCAGAATAATAGAGCTTGTATGTTCCTGTGAATTCTAAATCTAAATGTTGCTTGTTCTCTCGCCACTCAGGGAAGGGCTTCTGTGCCACTCTGATGAAAACACAGAGAATTAGAAAACAATGACTGTGTGAATGACATTTATAGAGAGCTCATACTGGAAAGGGCACATTTTATTGTGACTCTGTGTCAAAAGTGTAGTTTCATCAGAGGACGAGAGGCAAAAGAAACAGGCAATCAATACTTGAGCCTCTGATATCTGAACTGAGAAAGAAAATCATTATCCTGCTACTTTTATTATGGCATGATGCTTGAAATACTGCACCTTGTTTCCATAATAATCCAATATTTTGGGGGGTTGCAGATTAAAAATCTCCTCATGATATAGCCATATGAAATCAGAACATAAAGTAGAAAGGGATATACTTAAACAATATATTTTATGGTGGAAAAGTGAAGAAAGTAAATTGAGAAAGAAAATTTAGATTTTTGAAAAAATATAATAAGCCAACCTAAATGCATATATTTAATTTCTGAGTTCCC
Source organism: Uropsilus gracilis (assembly GCA_004024945.1). NCBI lineage: Eukaryota > Metazoa > Chordata > Mammalia > Eulipotyphla > Talpidae > Uropsilus > Uropsilus gracilis. The sequence continues at coordinate 1,008 of PVHY01014317.1, forward strand.
AGAATGATCAATGAGGGGCTTCTGTTTCCAATTTTTGGGCAAGACACAGATTTCCAACAATAAGAGTCTGCTCAAGATCAGTGAGGTTACTAGATAACAACTGCACCTCTGTATTTATTGAAAATTTTTATTCTATTGTTAAGAAAGTAGATGAAGCCAAAGTGGGAAGTATGTGGAGTCTGACACTTGCTTTTAAAGCTAGTTGTACTATTCATGTCTCTGGCAAAAAACTGATCATTAAAGTTAAATTTCCTGTTGACAAAAAGGAGAGGAATTATCAGTCACACACCTTTTTGAAACTCCTGTGTGTCTAGTCTTAAGCACTGCACCAATTCTACTTAATTGTTTCTAATATGACTCGACTGGTTAATATTTTCAAAGCCTTTCAAGACAATTAGCTCTTCCCCTTCTAGATTTTAGCATTTGACTAAAATCCTACTTGTACACATATGGAGAATAGCATCATGTCAGTTACATGCGTATCACCGGAAGAAAAATGTAGTTCAGACTAAATTAATACTTTTAGGAATTGACTATTTAAATTCTACTGATTTCTCTTTGCATGATCACTGATGAGACTAGCATTATACAGTCATAAGGTCATGATTACTTTCTAGGCTGTCTGCTGCAGCCTTGTGGAGAGATAAGCGAGTCTTTTCATGGACATGGAAAGGTGATCATGGTGTCTCCCAGTCTGATAGAGACTCTGTTAGAGACCAGGCCCTGCTTAGGGTCGTAGGAGGCCACAGGTAACAGTTCAAGTCATGCAAACAAGGGCTACTTTAGTTCCAAGGAGTAGATTTCCTGTGACTTGTTGACAAAACCCCAAGAACAAGGGGGGAGGGGAGAAGGAGACATAATCCACCTGGGCAATTGGTTTATTTCAAATGAACAAACCACTACGGTTACCCACCAGAATTGCCAAAATTAAGAAAAACTGACAATGCCAGTGTCAGAGAGGATGGGGAGCAACTGGAATCACTGCACCTAGTTGAGCTGAACCCTCTGCCTCACCAATTGCTTTCCAAAGAAAAGCAACATAATGTGCATCCAAAGGCAGGTGTAAGAATGTCCACAACAGCTTTGTTCATGTCTCTAAAGAGAAGCAACCCAAATGTTTACCCACACAAAATAAGTGAAATACATTACAAAGTGATGAGAAAAAAGGACTAACACTACATCCCAAAACATAGTCGGTTCTTGCAAATACAATGTTGAATGAGTGTGTTCATAGAAGTTCAAATAGAGGCAGAATAAAGCTGGTGATAGAAGTCAGACATCTACTTTTGGGAAGAAAATAATTGGGGATAGGCACAGTGCATAGCTTCTCAGGTACCAGGTAAAGTCTTGTATCTTGACCTGGGTGGGGATTACATGAGTATGTTCACTGTTAGGAAAAAAATCATGGTCTCAATGCTTATGATTTGGATATTTTCTCTATATATGATGTACTGCAGTAAAAGAATAAAACAAAAGAAACCTATCAGTGTAATTTGTTGATGCCTCTGTCAACTTCTGAAATACCATGAAATAAAGGAAAAATAATAAAGGCAGTTTGTCCTTGAGTGAAGCTTTACTACTGAGTTATAAAAAGAAATTACAGAGACATTACATAGGCATAGTGTTTAAAAACTGTGCTTCTTAGCCTGGAACTTGTAAGACTAAGGGCGATTTGGTTTATACCTTCAAGTACCGTATAATGCATTTTATCAGAGATTTTATAAGGAGGTGCTAACCAGCTATTCTCTTTGTGCAGCAAGAGGAAACTGGCTTAAAGTAAAACATGAACAATTTCAGCTGGACATTAGAAGTAATCTCTAGGCCAGAAGGTCAAAAAGTGTGGGTTCAGAATTTCTGGTATCATTAAGAAAATCATCTGGTACGTGGATTACAAAGATTCTTAAAATATCAGCAATATAGTCTTCAGTTCAATGGAATAATGGTGGAATAGTTTAAAAATCTATTCTCCACAGAATGTAATACAATGCCTGTTAAGGGTTAGGCATTCAAAGATATTAGCTCCACTGTATCATTGTTAATAATACAGAGAGCACTGCAAATTTCAGGGCTCTCTCCCTAAACTTACTTATCTATAGTGAAACATCCCTAACTCAGTCTCTCTCTGAAAATCTCTGTTGCCTGCCTCTTCTAATGACAAAGGAGAGAACCATGGTTTAACATCTCTAAGTTGTAGTGATTGTGTAAAGAAATATGGCATGTAAATATAAAGCATTATTTTATTACAATAGACAGCAGTCAACTGCAACACTGACAGTACCAAAAATGTTGATTGAAATGAGAACTTGGAACTCTCAACACTGGCTCAGAATTAAGTTGTTGCCGGCTCCAGAGGGCCTACAAAGCAGAGAGGATTGTCAGAGGGTCCTTAGGGAGTGAAATGAGGATGAAAGGAGCCAGGCTGGAGGAAACCCTTAGCAAATGTGTTTCTCAAGCAGACATAAATCAATGGTAGATTTAGAACTAGGACTTTCCTTTCCACAACTTTCCTGCATCCTCATATACACTCTCTGCAGCTCTGAAAAACCATATTCCTGAGATGTAATTAAACTATCTTCTTTTTTTTTTTTTTTATCCTAGGTCTTGTTATGTTGCCCGGGACAATCCTGACGTGGACTCAAGTGATCCCCACCTCAGTTTCCCAGGTAGCTGGGATTACAGGCTCCCGCCACTGCGCCCTACTGCTTTTTCGAGACCAGGTCTTGCTATGCTATGCCCAGGGTAGTCTCAAACCCATGAACTCAAGCAATCCCTGGCCTCTTGCCTCCCAGCACTTGGATTACAGGCACGCGCCACCATGCCCGGCTAAACTATCTTCTTTTGGGCATGAACAGAACTTGGAGACCCTTGTTGAGTATTCCATGTTGACTGAAGCTGAACTTGGGTGTGTTGGGACTGAATGTGTTCTAGCAAGAAAGCTTGCATTTGCCTATGAAATTAAGAACTACTATGAGAGACTCCAAAGTCAAAATAAGAAGTTCCAATAACCTTGCTTTGATCTTAATAATGCAATCATTGGAGGTTTTAGTCAGGAAATGACATGATAAAACCAGGGCTTTTTTTTTTTTTTTTTCCAGCAGTGGAGATGATCTACATGTAATTATTCTACAACTTTTCTTTTTCTTTTTTTTTTTTTTTTTTTGAGACTAGGTCTCGCTATTTTTGCCTGTGAAACCGCAGGCTCATGTTGTCCAGGGTACCACAGATTCAAGCAATTCCCAGCCTCAGCTTCCCAGGTAGCTAGGATTACAGGTGCATGCCACCACACCCAGCTATTTTTTGGGGACTAGGTTTTGCTATGTGCCCCAGGTGGGACTCGAACCGCAATCCCTGGCCCCGGCTGTGGCTTCCTAAGCTGCCACCTACAGGCATGCGCCACCATGCCCAGCCTTCAACTTTTCAATTGAATGAGGTATTTCATTTTTTTTCAAATAGAATAATAATCACCAATAAACAAATTAGTTTTGGTCTTAGATTCTTTCTGGAACAATATGGCGTATCTATACTTATAGTTAATAGATAGGAAATGTTACCAGATTTAAATGTTCTCCCAAATCATGGATTTTTTTTTTTATCACTTTTCCACAGGTGGCCACCAAAGAACTGGTAAGCAGGTCTACTCATGGAAATTTTGAAAACTACTCTATTATGGGCTAGAGGGGAGATGGGTATGCTCCTGGTTAAAAGTTCATAATATATATACAGAATCTGACTGTATTTTTACTTTTTAGAATTATTTATATGAAGGCATTAAACACATATGTAATGAGATTTTACTAATTGTCCTAGAATACATTTGAATACTGCTTCTTTTATGTAACCATCTTAGTATCTACTCAATTTTTATAGATTTGGAAAGAACTACAGGTAACATTATGTTTACTGCCAAGGGGTTTATAATTTAATAGGAAGGGTAGTCCACTATGGCCTTCAGCTAGTTCTTGGTAAATTGGAATAGCATGTGTGTATCCTTAATACATATGTGCAATTTTTCTGAGGAAAATAATGCTCCCATATGCTGTTCCTGACTAATACTGACATAGAGCTAAATGGAATTGAAAGAGTTAATGGTGCCTCCCACTCCCAGAGGCTCTCTGTATTCTCAGCTCACAAGCACACACAGTAGGTCCTTAGTAAACATTTTATAAATCAATGAATTAAAGGATTTAATATAGCAGGGAATCAGAGATTTTAGATTCTGTTATTGATTTTGCTGCACATTTATTTATCAAATAGATTTGGGTATATAGCCCCTCTGTGCTCGTTTTTTTTCCTCTGTGAAATCAAGATGATAAAACTTCCTTTACAGAAATATGGTGATGCTTGAGATACTGTGTACAAAATGATTTTTCTTCTCCTAGGAAGAAAGGGATTATATAAATAGATGGCATTGTTCAGGTTACCCACAGCATTCAAATTTAATTTGTACCACATGGACTATGTGGAAGGTCCATGACCTCAGTAATGAAAGCTGCTGAACCCTTGATGCCCATGAAAAAAAAAAAACCTTTTTCTCCTTGTTTTTCTGACTGCAAGAGAGTGACTGCTGTTTCTCCCACCTGCCTACTCTAACTGCGACACTATTATTTTCTTCAGCCTCATCCCCACCTCTCATTATGAATACTCAAACGGGTATTGGAGAGGGTAGAAGATGCAAATTGGAGAGGGTAGAAGGTGCATACATCTGAAAGAGCTATAATAAGGGTACATGACTTAAGAATGAAGAGTTGAGAGAGATGAGTATAGAGCACTGACGAGGAGGTGCAAGAAAAGACAGATCAATCCCAACGATTCATCATGCCAGGAGCTGTCCAAATAATCAAAGGTATCAGGCTGGGTGATATATAGCTGATGTCACTTGGTGAGACCCTTAACAAGCAGCTAGTACAACAGCTGCTGCTGGTCAGTGAGTATCACAGCACATGCCAGGCCAGGGCAGGGGAACACAGACCATCCATCACTGACCCAACTTAATGGCCAGGCTTATTAGTAAACATTCTCTGCGACTGACAGGCTGTAATGGTACAGGATGTGCACCTACTGTCCCTAAATAAACTGACCACCTGACAGATGTGTGAAATCTGTGCCCCCTCTTTAGATTCTCTGGTGAGAATAATTTATTCCCTACATTGAGAGAAGCAAGAGTGAATCCTGAAGAAGAATAAGTGAAGTGGCATATGCACGAAGCTCCCATTTAGCAAATGTATACATAATCTACTATTCTACCAAGATGGTTTTGCTTGTCTCAACCGTACATCAGTACAGTGACAGTGTATGTTGACATATATGCATTATTCTATAGGCAGCACTGTAGGTGAATTTTGTCTCTATCTTTCCCTACTATGGATCGGAAATTCCCAAAGTGGAAATAAAATCCACTCTCTGTACTAAAGATATCTAAGTCTACTTTAACTACATTATGTTCTTGGAGGGGGTATCTTAATGGACTAAGTATGAGGTTTGAAATATCTAGACTTCCTGGAACCACAGGTTCAATTCCCATCTGAATCGGCTCAGTCCTCCAGTCTTCACTGGCAGATAAATTAAGATACTAAGAAGCTTACTGTGCACAGATCTTTTAGATGAGTTGAGTAACCCCTAATCTCATCTATTTTTTTAAGTGGGCATTAAACTTGGTTCCCTTTGTGGTAGTGTTTCTGATCTTGTTGAAAAATCCTGTCTAGCCCATGTGGTTAAATCTGGTGCATTCGAGAGGGGGTGAGAGCATCCTCCTTCATGTCTGAAACTTTCTTATGCCTCAGGGCTTTGAGATAGGCATAGATTGTTGCAATTCCAATTCCTTGGATACCTCACCTGTTTGCTGGGGCTTGGGGGGTGATTTGCCTTGTCTCTGGCTTCAGTGTGTCTTCTGCTTGGTCTGACTTGCTTTCCTTCCTTATGTGGTTTTGGCAACTGATCTGGCTTTGAATTCTGACACAGGTTAATTCTTCGACTTGGATTCTGAATCTTCCCCTTCTCTGACTTGCAAGGTTGTGGCCCCTCAAGACTTATGCCAGTTTCTGTAGATGTCAAGGGAACATGGTATAATGGAAGAGCCCTGGCTTGGGAAAAATTAAGAGTTCCCAGCAGAACTGTTTCCTTGACTGGCTCTATTCATTCCTGTCCTGTGCTCTGGTTCCAGGGCTGCTGCTCAGAATTCCTATGATGATGGGCGGGTCTCGGACCTACCTGCATTTTAGCCTGTAGACTGAGTGGGTTGAACCTCAATGCTCCCTTCTAGTTCTGAGACTTGCAGAGTCTCGTTTATTTCTACTGGGACCTCTGGCACCTGAGCAATAGAGGGACTGGAAAACTTTTTAAACCTATGCTATGTGCAACATCATCAGCACTGATAAATATCAATTAATAGCCTGTGCTAAGAATTTTAGAATTTTATAGGATACAGCGAGTACTAACTGGCACTTTGGAAATTTACATTATTAAGTAAGAGGAGACCCAATAACAATCAGTCAAACAATCAGTCAAACAATCTGCCCTGATCTGGCTTTTACCACTTACTAGCCATGGGGTGTGGAAAAGTAGCTCTCTGACTCAGTTTTCTCATCTGTAAGATGGTGATAATGATAATATCTACCTTATATGGTTGTTAGGATGAAATGACTTATGATTTGAAAGGTGCTTAGAATTGAGACCGAAACACAGTAAGTACTATATAAATGTTTGTCAAATAAAGAAAAACACTGGAGCTATAATCATGCATGAAAATATTTCTATGCATATCCTGAGCATTGAGTGAGTGGCAGACATATTATGACCCATACTTAATATCTCAAATTAAGTTGCAGGCTTACGCAAACAGAAACAAAGATAAGATTCAATAGTTATGATTGCTGGAACCACCGTAATATAAAGTGTGTGTGAGTGTGTGCATGCGCACGTGAGTAACAGAAAGAGAGAAAGAGGGAAGGGGATCTTTTTAACCTATCACCAAAATACTTTTACATCTTTTGCACTGCTCTATGGTGCCTGGTTCAAGGACAGGATATAGAACATTTGTGTTGTTAATAAACCTCCCACAGAGAGACATTTGAAGAGCCTTAAATGTTTTCTAACATCTGGCCAGAGATAGTAGCAGATGCTTATATAGGTTGGTTTCTGCATTCAGATCCTACGGCAGGACTGTGTTAGAGTCTCAAATTGTGCCCCACAGAGAGACCAAGGCAGCATGATTTAGGCCTTGAACTAGGTACTGTGCTAGAACTGAGAGAATAGACTGGCTAACATTTACTGGGCTCCACTTAAATGCCAGCTGCTATTCTAAGTACTTTACATGTATCAACTCACTCAGTTTTTATAATAACCGTATGAAGTAGGTGACTCCCCCATATTATAGATGAAGAAAGTGAGGCATAGAGAGAATGAAGTAACTTATTCGGTTCACACAGCTAATGAGTACCCAGAGTGTCATAGTCAAGTCTTTCAGCTTACTGACTGGGTTTAAGGTCATGTTTCAGGTATTTGGGGAAATAGGAGGGAGAAGTAGACACTGGGTATCTGGGTAGAAGGAAGGAATGGTGTGGTGGGATTTCTATCAGCTTCTTTGACTACCTGGCCCAGGGTTCTCTTCAGACAGGTGAGGTAAGCTGGGGGGCAGGTAAGGAAAGACATTTAACACCTGACATTCAACTCATAAAGAAGGATTGGTCAGATTTTCAGTGCTGCCTTCATGCCTGGTGACCCAACAGAACTATGTTCTCATCCACATATCCCCAAGGGTGAGGTTTCCATCTTATTGTCTTTAACCTTAACACCAGCATAGTGCCTGGCATATTGTGGACACCAAGTGGAAAGAATCAATACTCTTTCCAGTTTAGGAGACTCTAAAGTTTTGATATAAAAGTGTATTTTGTTGTTTTCATCACATGGACTTAGATATAAGCAAGAGAATAATGAACATTGATTGGTTCACTTAAGTTGGAAGAAACATTATTTTTGGTTATCATTAGACAGTTACAATCTTTTACTCTCTGGTTCACCCCACAACTTCCCTTCCCCCTGCATCCTTGAGTATGTACTTTGTGTGTGTGCTACTAAACATCAAGGTTACCCTCCCTAATTAAAGCACCAAAAGACATTTTAACCTAAGCACTATTCTTCAGATTAATGAAATCCAACAGCAACTCTTTCACCTCTGGACTATTCCAAACCAAGTGCTAATGACCAAAGATCATTCCTCATCTAGTGCTTGCATAGGGAGCCCTGAGAAATGAGTCTTGGACTCTGTTCATCTTTTAGTGGAAAGTGCACGTCACAAAACTTCATTTCAAAATTTGTCTCCTTGCTGAGGAGGGCAGACAGACCATCCAGGCTCAGACCTTGAACTGAGAAGAACCTTCTCACTTTTCAGCCGTGTGCCTGCTGGCTGGAATGTAGGTCAGACACGCTTGCCCAGTCTTGGCCATTGCTGGGCTGTCTGCTCTAGGGTTAAAAAAAGAGGCTGATTTCCTGGAATATCTGCCTTGCAAGATTTACAGGAACAAGATTCATTAAATTAAAAATAATAAAACAGGCAAGTTTTGGGTTGCAGCCTGCTTTTTAGAACTTCTTGTCTGCACAGGAACTTTCCAGGGTGTCTTCTTGTGTCTATGCCAGGTTAGGGGGCTACTAATATTTGCTTTGTGTTAAATGCAAAGGTCTTTCTATAGATTCTTACAGAACTGTTGAGTTGAGACAGACGTGTTTATAAATAAAGCAAATAAAGGATTGCTGATTGACTGCCCCCAACAAATATACAAACCAACAACATAATCAGTCTTTACATTTGTTCTATGAATGAGTGAACATAGATGACTAAGATCCTAAACCTTTATGAGCCAAGCATAAATCAGAATGGACTAGAATAGAGGCATAATAAAATATTCACTTGACTGATCCTTGCATAAAAAAACGCACTAGCATAAAAAAGACACTCTGTGGTCCTTTATGAAAAGCAGATCTCTTATATTATCTCATGTAATCCTCATTATGTAAGAGGCAGGTATGAGGTAAATGATGAGGAAAGAAGGTGCTGGCATTTAAGTGATGTGCACAGGTGGCATGCCAGCTAAGGGATAGAGGCAGGGAGGGGTTAGGTTTCTCTGTTCCAGATTTTTTGACTACCCATTGTTCTCAAGTTAGGGAGCATTGTTTCCTTGTCAGGGCATCACCTAGCACCTGAAAGAGACGTTTTTCACTCTGTCCCACTGAATCTCAGGCTGAATTTCTGGTTGAGGTACTTGGAAATTTTAAAATTTTACAAACTTTCTAAATAATGTGACTGTGCAGTCGGATTTGAGTTATCTTGACATTAACTATTCTCTTAGATGACTACTTATTTCATTATTTCAACAACCAGTAGTGCAGTGGAGTTTACTGCAATAGCTGTTGGGAAACCATGTGTTTCAAAAAGGCAGGCTGAAAAAAAGAGGGTTGAATGAAAAATAGGAAAGCTCAGGTACTGAAAGTAAAAGAAAATTAACAACAAATTGAGGCTGGGCATGGTGGTGCATGCCTGTAGGTGGCAGCCTAGGAAGCCACAGTTGGGGCCAGGGAGCGCAGTTCGAGTCCTGCAGGGGGCACATAGTAAGACCTGTTCCCAAAAAAATATCTGGGTATGGTGGTGTGTGCCTGTAATCCCACCTGGGAAGCTGAGGCTGAGGATTGCTTGAGCCTGTGGTACCCCGGGCAACATGAGCCTGCGTTTCCCCAGGCAAAAATAGCAAGACCTAGTCTCCAAAAACAAACAAACAAACAAAAACAAAAACAACTGTCATCATGCGAGGAATGATCCTGTACAAACACTTAGACAGAATTTCAGAAAAATTAGTTAATCAAGGAATCATTTAAGAAAGCAGAGAATTTTGGCCTGGGATGTAATAACTGTTCCCCAATATTTGAAGGGTTGTCCCATAGGATCAGGGAGTAGTAGAAGTACTCGGATCCTTGAGCAGAAGCTAATGAAAGGGAGGGTTAGACTCGGGGAGACCGCTGAGGTCCCACAGAGCTACCCCAAAACCCAGCTCTGAGGAGTAATGGAGGCTGTGAGGCAGAATCCCCCCTCACTGCAGGGCTAAGTGGGAAGTGTAAGACCTCGTATTACTAGGTGCCTACACAGATTGGGAAGCTGATTTAACCCTCTATCATTCCTTATTCTCTTTATTTTTCCACTCATTCTTCTCAAAATGTCCACACAGAATAAACAAAGATATACATTACTGATAGAGATTTTACTGTCAGAGAAACTGAATCAAGCAGCTAAAGTGAGTTGCCAATAGTGATGCACTGGCTAGAAATTCTAAGAACAGATCAGCCCTCCCTGGTCTTTTCTCTTGTCCCTCCTTGTCCCACCCTATAAACTACACAGGAGCCTCTCAGGAAGCCCTAAAGCATCATGTAATATAGCCTGAAAACAGCTGTCTCAGTCCAGTCACCTGGAACTTGAAATACAAGTCCCTGGGTATCACCCCATTGTGACTGTGGTAGTCAATCAATTAGAATCTGTGAGAAAGGGGCACAGGAATCTGTACGCTCAGCCAGGGTGGGCTACCATCATTTTAGATTTCCTTCTGTCTGAAACAGAGGCAGGAAATCTAAAATTATTGTGTGTGTAGACCACTCTGCAGTTGCTGATAGATTTCTGAATCCAAAAACATCACCAGGTGAGCAACTTTCCATATTACCATTTCATTGTCCTTGCTTTATATTTACACAGGCACACTACTTATATAATCACCACAAGTTTATGTATTTACAGAAGAGACAGATGGCAGCAAAGGCAATATGAATGTGTTTGAGTCACTGCTAAGGGTTCCCTCTGTATTTAACAGGTCTGGGTAAATAGCAACCTTTACCCAAATTGTAGCAGCACAGTGTATGGATATCAGCACAGCATTGTCAGAAAAAAATTCCACGTCTTTCCCATAGGCTCTGAGTAAGTATCCCATTGGATTAACTGGAGTCCACTTGATTGCTACAGTTTCAATAGCTTGTTCAGACATCGATCGCTGTCATGTCACTAGGAGAAAAGGATTAATAATAGGGTGCTCAGGTTGGCTCAATACTGCTGATAGTGCCTGACAAAAGACCGTTAGTAGGACTCCCATGGGGACACTGCCTGCATAGGAAAGCTACAAGCAACATCATTCAGGATTCTGCAGAATAATGATTAACTCCAGAACTTCAGTCTACAGTTTCTATTGTTTCTATATATATTTACTCCCAGAATTCCCTCTCCTTAGGTTCACAGGTGATCCAGAGTCAGATTTCCTAGAGGATACCCACACCTGTGATGGTGTCTGCGCAAATCACTGTGCCTGACTGTTATATATATATAGACTATAAATATGTATATATAGTGTATATCTATACTATATATATACTATATATACATAGTATATATACATATATATAGTGTATGTCTATACTATGTATATACTATATATACACTATATATATGTATATATACTATGTATATATAGTATATATATATATATACACTATATATATGTATATATACTATGTATATATAGTATATATATAGTATAGATATACACTATATATACATATATATATATAGTCTGTGCTTTTACTGGTCACGCAGACTACTTAAGGGGATGAAGAAGGAGGAGTGGGTGGCCCCAACGCCCAGGCGGCTGTGTTTGACAGGTGAGGGAGTACTTGCCCCAGTAGTAGCCAGTCATTTCGGGCTTAATCTCCACCTGGTTGAATGTCTTGCCATAGTAGATGCCCACCATGCTGCCCACCATCTTGGGGAGAATGATCAAGTCCCGCAGCTGTGTCTTCACCACCTCTGGGTGGGGCTGCCTTCTTGGCTTTGCGCAAGCGCTTCAGCACAGCAGGGAATGCTGCTTCTGCGCAGGCCCCCGTTCAGCCGGAAGCTGTACAGCTGCCATCAGCTGCTCGTAGGACATGTCCAGCAGCTGGTCGAGGTCCGTGTCGTGGTAGGTGAACTTGTGGAAGGTTGACTTCTTCTGCTCTACTTCCGCCATCTTGTCAGTTCTTCAGAAAGGCCCGCCTTTCCTGCACCTCCAAAAGATGTATTTTTACCAATCCCAAACCCGGAAGACAGTGAGAATGCAGGGAAGCTGGGTTTGGGGTGGGTGCTTCCTGAGTAAATTGCATAGAAGAAATGCTACACCTTTCCTGGGGATTCTGTAACAGCCATGGCTAGTAGGTATCGCAGTAAGGGAGACCACAGTCCTGGGTAGCCTATTAGAAGAAACCCTAGTTCAATAATAGAGACTTAAATGGAGCTACTCTTCAGTGGTATTCAATGTTCAGATGGAATGAAAATGGAGAGGCATATTCAGAGGAAACAGATGACTCTTCTTCAAAAGGAAAGGAAAAGAATTATAATGCTAGAATGTGTGGTTTTGCTAGTCTGTGGGTTCCCTGTTTGGCCAAGGTTTGAGAAAGAAAGGAACATTTTACTTCTAGTAGACATAAGAACCATTTGTAATTTAAACAGATCAAATATAATACAATAAAATTTATGCACAACAACTTTTCTCTCTGACTCCCCGACCCTTATATGACAACAGTTCCAAATCGCCCGATTGGTTGTTTTGGGCATGTAAGGTGTTACAGGCATTTATCACCATCACCAGCAATTTAATAACTGCATGATTTTTTATTCAAGTGCATTTAGATAATTTTATGTTTTCATAACAGTTTTATTTATTTATGTTTTAATGCCTTTCTGCTTAAGAGCTGGTTATTTAACATTACACATTCAGATAAGAGGATTAAAAAGGCATTGGGTGCCATACTGCTGTCTCTTCTGATAGCTCCACTAAAAATAACACAATTAACTTGATGTCAGCACTCAGCTTGTTCTTATATATAGGTTTCTTAAAAATATTCAGACTACTTTAATTAGAGCCACAGACTATTTTAATTATTCCTAAAAGACTGAGTATACTCCACTGACTTCAGGAAATATATGGGATAGACGATAGTTCTCTAGGAACTGATATATGCTAATGACTGTGTTCTCCAGTCACATGCAGGGGAAGAGAAGCTGTTGTTCAGGATGAACTTGGTACAGGGCAACCATGGAGATAACTGAGGGAAATGGCACCTAGGACCCAACATATGATAAGAAATGCAAAATTCTCAAGGTAAAGGCATTTGCAGTTCAACTCAATTGTTATGAAACCCAACCTAATCCTATAAACTTTTATCAGCATCTATTATGCATTAGGTAATGTTTTGAGAACTCTGGGAGTACCAAGATAAATAAGAAATAAACTTAACTTTCAAAGAATCATTTTTTTCTGGTAGAAAATACATCAAATAAACATCATTATAAAAGTGATGAATAAAAAGCAAAATTATACACATGCATTATATCAAAGCAGATCAAGGAGATGAGTGGAGATATGCTATGGTAGAACATATCAGCTTCTGAATCATGAAGACCTTTGATTTAAATCCTACAGCTTTCAATTGATTATCATAACATTTTGAGGAAAATATTTGAACTGTCTTTAGTCTTGGTTTTATGTCTTAAGAGGGGATAACATCTACTTTGTGAGACTTAAGCAGGTAACCTTTGTAGAAACATCAAATATAGTTCCTGATATTGAGTCACTATCAGGGGCTCAGGAAATATTCCCTGTTTGTGTTTGTGTATGTAAAGTGTTCAGAGGTGATAAAGATTGAACTGGCTTTAGATGGATGAATAGGAGTTCTCTAAGAATAATCTATGGAAAAACAGATACAAAAAGAGGGGCATATATGGCACTTTTCATGTATGAAAGGGAAGAGAGCATCAAAAGAGGTACCACTGATCTATAAAGAAAGCAATGAAGAAGCAAAAATGTGTGTGTATACATAGCTATAGAGAGAGCATCACAGAATGTGTGGCTGTGGAGCAGTAAGCACTGTGACAGCTGGATGTCTAAGAAGTAGCAGGCTGTCCTTATTGGCGATGTAATAGAGTTTGAGCAGAGTCTCAAAGTTAGCTGTCATCTTACTAATGAGTTCATCAGTGCCACTCAGACTCCACAGAACAAGATCAACAAGACAACTCTGGAAGGCAGAAAGCAGCACTTGTCCTGTGCTAAGTTCACAGCAGCAGAATACCCAACATGCTATAGCACCAATTTAATTGCATTACATTGGGACAAGCATAATCAGAGAAATGTTTAATTATCCCAAAACACAGCTTTCAGAAGTGCAGCAAAACCAAGCATAGCTGGGACTATGGCCTTCACTTCTCAAATTCATCTCATGATGCTGAAACGTACTCTTTGCAAGTCTCAGATGTGGGCCCATTCCCAAAGCAACCTCATCCAGAGGCAAGAGAGATGTAATCCTCAACATAACACTAAGAGATAGGTACTATTGCTATCTCTATTTTACAGATACAAGAGCAACAATTCACCATGATCACAGTTATTACGCCATGAAACTAAATTTCAAATCCAGCTCTTTTGAACTCCAGAGACCATCTCCTTGACCAGCATTAGATTCAATCCTATATATTAAAAAGATACTTGTTGTGCCTTAACCACTCCAGGTCCCCAAACACAATAAAATAACATTACAAAAATTTCCAGGACTATAATAAAGTGAGAGAAACTAGAACAATAATGTGATTTTTAAATAAAATTACAAACCATTCAATATAAGACTTTATTTGAACATGTATCATTCCTATTTCTTACATCAAGATATTCCATTATGTTGACTGAAGGTGATTGCATCTTAAAAATATTCTTGTCAAAATTAAAAATTAACAATTTCATGGCATGTGTCCAAATCTAGGAATCACTGCTCTGAGCTGTGAGGCTACACTGCCTTATTAAGGGCTATGTAAGTCATGCTACAGTGTCTAGATTTATCCCCTAAGCCACGGGCAGTCAGTTAAGCATTATGAACTAAAATTTGCATCTTAGAAGGATTATTCTTTTGTTAGTGTTGAGGATAGAATAAGAGTGAAGACAGAGAGATCAGCTAGAAGATGATAATTCAATAATGATGAAAAGCTTGAACTAATAAGGCAAGAGAATGGAGAGAAAGGAATGTTTTCCACAGAAACTGAAGAGGCAGACTCAGTGGACCTTGGAGCCAATGAAATATTGGGTGTGCAAGGGAGAGAGAATCTAGGACTCCAATTTCCACCTGGAAAGGTGGATCCTCCCATGTGAGATTTTTTGATTTTATATATAGGCTGAATGGGTTGGTGAGGGAAGAAACAGATGATGAGTTCAGTTCAGACATGTTCCGATTTCAAGGGTAATCAGATGAACATGATTTTTATTTTTTTTTAATTTATCAGGTATTGATTATTATTATTATCTTTATTTATTTTTTAAGACCAGATCTTGCTATGTTGCCCTGGGTAGTCCCGATCCAGGATCAGATCTGAGTAGTCCTGATCCCAGATCAGTTCTGGGATCCCGCAGACTCATGCGATCCCCAGCCTCAGCTTCCCAGGTAGCTGGGATTACAGGTGCAAGCCACCACAGCTATATTTCTGAGACTAGGTCTCACTATGTTGCCCAGGGTGGGTCTCGAACTCACAGATTCAAACGATTACTAGCCTCAGCCTCCTTTCTTAGACTGGATTAAAGGCATGCGCCACCACACCCGGCCAGGTATTGATTATTAAATCTCAATATTGCTGATGAACTTAGAATTACTTATTTTGAAATACTCTTTAAACTTCACATCTGTAATCAAAATTAAATTATCAAATGACTTTTATAAGGCCTCAATCAAGATTTCATTCATATGTGAAAACGACTTTTAAATTATGCATTATCCTCTACTGTCTCCTTCCTTCTTGTCCTCTTCCTTCTCTCCTTTTTCTCCCCACCCCCACTTTTGATTGCAGTAACACTGGTTTACAATGTTATATGATTTAAAGGCCTAGGATTTCCCCCTTCAGGTGTTGGTACCCCCTACCATAGTCTATTACACTTCCTCTTACTTTGTTCTCTCCGCTCCCTGCTCCTCTGGTAGCTTCAGTTTTACAGTCAGTTTTCTAGGATTTGTTATTGGTTTGGCTTTGACTCTTTGTTTTGTTTCTCTACATTCTATATATGTGACTCCATATAAGTCTCCCTTTGACTTATTTTGCTTACCATAATCCTCTCCAGTTCCATGCATGTTGTCACAAATGGCAAGAGTTTATCTTTTTTAATAGCTGAGTAGTAGTCCATTGTGTGTTTCCACATCTTTGTAATCCATTCATCTATCTTTGGACACTTAGGTTTGAACATAATTTTTAAATATTCTATCTCACCAAGCTTTTGAAAAAAATAAAGAGATTACCTAATATAGTCCATGAGACTTGATATAGGTTTGATACTCTAGGTTTAAAAAATAAATTTTGCTACATGAAGCGCAAATTTTGGTAAATGCACAAAATCAGTCTTAAGCATGGATGTAGAGCTTTATCACGACGACTGTTATATGTGGGCACTGTCACACTTCATTGTTAAGATGAATCAGAGAAACAATAATGAACTGAGAACAATGTTTGGAAGGCTGGTAGTTTATTTTGGACTTATTGGAAAGACTGAAATAATGGCTATGAAGTGCTTTGAGATCATCAAGTGAAAGATGTCAGAAGCCATAATTAATATCGGGTATAAAGATATAGGAAGAGGAATCTTTAGTTATCCAGAAAAGCCTATAGACAAAGACAATGACTTAGTGTCTGGGAAACAGACACACCTGATATTTTTTCTGAATTTCTATGGGAATAAATAGTAACAAATCAAATGGACTCTTTAAAAATATGAACACTTGGGGTGACAGCAGCTTCCTTGAGATAGAAATGAATTTAGTACAATATCCATTTCTGGACAATGAAATTCACATTCCCTCCTCACGTTGTCCCAATTAAAGGGAAAGAATCTCGACCTAACAATCTGCCCTTCAGTATCTCAGACCCAGGCCGAGGGCAGATCTAGTGACCTCCTCCTGAATAAAAAGGGGAAGGGGATTGGGCAGTAAATTCTGTCCTGGCGAACATCAGCCTGGCAGTAAATCGGAATCCTCTCCGTGCCCTCTTTATTATCACATTCACAGCATGAAGTTATGAGCTTCCTCACAGCTCCTGCTATAAAAATGTGATGGATGGTAGGGAAACCTCAGGGAGTTAATCTATTCTTCCATTAAATTTTACTTTAATTGGTCTGTGAGTCAATCAGAAACTCACTAGACAGTGAATTAAGAAAGAAAAGAATGAAATAGAAAAAGAGCTTTCTTTTGCAGTTACTATATTATAATGCAGAATTATTCTTCCATTGAAAGAAAAGGGAGACCATTGGTCCATACAAAAAATCCCTGGCCTTGTAAAGAAAATGAGAGAGAGGGGAAAAAAACAAAACAAAACAGGCAACCATGAATCCTATTCACTGGTGACATTAATACATATGACATTTACACAAACTCATACATACCCTGCCAAGAAAAATCAGGTTTCACAGACCCCTTCCAGCCCCACCCCCAGACTTAGAACAAAACAGAAACTAATGCACACATACACTTATGTGTAGTATATATGTGTGCATGTATATATGTGCATATATATAATATATATATAGAGAGAGACTGAGAGAGAGAACTTGAGTCACTGCCACTAGGAAAACTAATACAAAGAAAAATGAGCCTGTTAAATCTCTATCACCAAGAACATAACCATGCAGGTACAAAAGAGGGTAGATGCTAAAGACCAAGGATAGATCAGCTGAAATTTTCATGTGTTCAGTTAGTAAAATGTTTGTGCAACATTTAAGGCCATAATGGGCTCTGATGAAGATTCTCAGAATCTAATAATGGCCTCTCTGGACTTCTTGTCTAATTAGTGGAATAAGGAGCGAGCCAGCTTGGAACTGAACATTGCTCGAGATGAGGAAGACAGAGAGAGAAAAAAAGCCAAAGCTAAAAGAAAAATAAACCAGAGTGAAGTAGAAGAAATACAAGAGCAGCCAGGTCTTTAAAGACTGTGCTTCCAAGCTGACAACTGAAGTTTATGCCTAGAAATATATGATAATAAGGTTTTATGGAAGTGAGCCCCAGGGATCCAAATGTCTCTCTGTAAACAACGGACTTCAGGGAAAAGCCAAGGTTTGAGTAATGTACTCAGTCTTCACTCATGATAAAAAAAAAATGGCAAAAAGCAGCAAAGATCCTTTATTCCAACAGAAGGACCCTGATCTGTGGCAAATGCCCTCTGAGGGCAAAGACGATTGACAACCAGTGTAGACATACAGTTGTCCTGTGTTCAGACAAGGAATTTGAGCCTCAGACACCTGAAGTGGTATGAGAAGATCCTGGTGAAATGCTGCTGCCCCCTTTAACACACGGACAATATATGTCCAGAGACCATATGGTTTATTGTACAGTCTTGTTCCAGTGGGACGACTGGTGGGAAATCACAATGACAGAATCTTTGAAGCATCTACATTTGGTCTAATACTGCAAAGGGTTAAAAATGAAATTTGCTGCCTGTTCCCACTGGTCCACATTTCAGTCCTGGTTACCTGGAGGGATATTACCAGCTGAACTCCATACTAGTAGGATGATTTCCTTTGGAGACCAGGGTCAGGTAAAGCTCAAAGGTAGCCTTAAGCAACTGCTAAATGATCAAAGTCCCCAGTGTACTCTGAGACTGAATCAGGTTGCCTTTAAAATTCTTCATCCTCAAAGACAACAGCTCTATCCTCTTTATATAAATGTAGGGCCATAAGACAGTAAAGTGCTATTTCTATAGGCATTAGTTCCACCTTATATATTAAAAAGGTATTTGTTGCGCCCTAATCACTCCAGATCCAGGAGCATAAGGGACCTTGCTTCTTGGTGGGAGGCTGGAGTATGAAAGGTTACTTAGTCATCACTAGCCTCTAGCAATGCTGCAACACCACACATGGGGCTCCTCAGACAGGAAGTCAAAGCCAGGCCTGACCTCTGGATGAACTCGGTGCATTTTCGGGCAAGGGGCCTGATGAATCTCTAGAGGCGGTGCTGCTCTGCACCTCTGTGTCTGCCTGTGTGTGTTTGCTCCTCCATGTGCGTGTGTGGAGGTGGGTGGTACTGGAGGGAAGGAGGGTGTGAAGGTTCAGGATAATTATGAAAATTAGATCTTTACAGCAGCCTTCAAGCTCAATTTGGGCTGACAGCTCATGAACAGATCATCTGAAGTCTTAATAGGCCAATGCTGGTTCAATAGTTGTATGGTTAAATCATGCACATTTGTGCCACAGCTGACACATAAAGCAGACCCACATGCCTCAGAGGGATCATGTGGATGAGTCTATATTTAATGTTCTTTCTCTCCGGGGGAGAGGGGACAAAGCAGAACAAAACACATCTAAAATCAAGCTTAAAACTTTTGTCAGTGAAAGAAATAGTCCAGCATTCTTTTTACTATAAAACATCTAGTAGTAGAAATTATTCATGACTAATCACCTGGCATATATTTTATGCTGATGTCTTGCCAAAGTACTTCTGAATCTAGCAGTAACAGATAATATCTTCCACATTGCTTATATTAAAAACCAAGGGGTTGGGGCAGGGTGAGGGATTCCCACCCCCCCAACTATTTTTTAGATACCTGTCCCCAAACCTCTGACCCCTACCATACTTGGTAGTGGTTTGGAAAATGATGTCAAGATATCAAGGTCCCTGACACATCCTGAATTCTTTAAGAATGTGTTTCCTGAATATTCCTGATAATGGCTTTAGTACTAAAGAGGTTACTGAGACCAAATGGTTTACTGAGGTGGGGCAAGGCAGTGTTTCCTGCTCAAAGGAGAATTGAGCACAACATTATAAGCATTTTCTTCTTATTTTTCTGTGTTTGCAGCAACAGCATCTCCTTGCAGTTTTGCATGGAGGAAGGGCTAAAACAGTATCACTGACCTGCCTGGCATCTGGCTTCCAGCAGGGAGACAGGCTTATGCACCTCACCCTCAGGCTTCTTTGACTGAATTAGCCGTGTTAAGTGCCTTGGTAGCCAGGGAATGAATGTCGTCGATCAGTGCCTGGGAAGGCATGTTTGGAGGGTATAATTCTGCCGGAGGAGAATGGACTCCCCAGCACATGGGCCTAAACTGCAGAGTAACAGAGTCCTAAATCTCCAGTTGCAGATTTACAACCTACATTCTCCTTCTTTACTGCAAATACAATCCGGCAGTAATGGTCTAACACAGCAACACCATCACCAACTGGCTGATGGCTCGCATAAAAGCAATGTCAACCAAAAACTATGAGTTTATAAAAGGGAACAAACCCTCAACAGTGACAAGAACATGAAACCCATTAACAATTTAAACACTCTCCATTTTTTATTTCCCACCTTGAAGCTATTATTGCTGATAGAAGACTTCTCAGTAGAGTTAACCACTGCAAGGGAAGGTTAGGAAGCTAGCTTAACTCCTCAGACAGGAGGTTATGTGGTTCGATGGTATGGTTTGAACCTTTGTTAACAAGAATGCCACCTGGTAACCTTGTAGCTCAAAGAAGGTCTAGAAAGGTGCTGGCATGATAGATTCTCCTGTAATCTGCCTATCAAATTAATCTTGGGAATCACACTGAATAAATATGGCTGGGATTAGATTTTCTAATCCAGAGAACATGCCAAGATTTGAGCTTGTACTGAAGAAGGAATAGTATATATTTCCTGTAGGAACTTCTGTAGAAATTAGGGACCCAAACTTAACCTTATATTCAACATTTAAATGAAGTTTTTATTTCAGTCATAGCTCTAATCCCTTGAAGGGACATTGCCACAGAATATTTTCACTTTGTGAACTCACTACACCTGAGCTATGATGTTCAACGTAATTTGTCAGCATTACCTCCTTTCAATCTTTAGGCAGTCAGATATGAAGATTATAGCTAATTTTAACTAATTTTTCCAATTTACCTACGATAGAACACTCTCTTAAAAATACTATCATAGAAGTATACAAGCTGATCATTAGTGATTCATGCCCAAATAGAAATTTTTCCCTCTGTTCTTCAAATCAGACAAAAAACCAAAGGCAATAGCAAAGTCATTTCCTTTGCAATTTTGAGCTTTTGTGTATGTGATTTGGTAAACAATTCATCTTTTAGAAATAGAATGTTGCAATGAAAAGGCAAGAAACTCTGTTCTTGCAAAGAAAACATAAGGGTACGTTGAATATGGTCACTAATATCCACATAAATAGTGCCAATGAAGGTAAAGCTCCTGATTTGCATATATTGTGCTGATTATTTAAGCAATTGAATATAAAATTTAATCTATACTAATGGGCCTGGGGGTAGGACAAATAAAACTGAGGAATAAATAATTATTTTGTAATAAAATGAGTACCATCAATATATATGAAAGCACAGGTTTCAGAAATGTACAAGATATTGTATATGTGAATATTTCCATAGTTTTGGCATTTTAAAAATTCATTACTTCACAAAAGAAAACTATCTTATCTGCAGGCTCTCTTTCCTTGGGCTAGTTATAAGAAAGAGATCATTTCATGCTGCTTTTGTTACATGTATGTAGATGTGAACTGAACAAATGTGATTGCACCTGTTGTTTTAAAGTGTTTCCTCCTCCAAAAAAAAGAAGGAAAAATCATTGAGGAGAAAGAAAATAAGACAAGTTAAATGAAAGACAAGAAAGAAGGAATTAGCAAAATAAGTTATTTTTCCCCCCAGTGGGCAAGGAAATCAAGCAACAGTAATCCTTGTTATAATAGCGTTAGAAAATGGTTAGCTTTAATGCCTGATAATGACCAGAGCTAATATGGTTTTGCTTTCAGTGTGGGTACCGTTTAAGGAAGTAGTAGAATGCATGGCAGCTTTCTGGACCTATACAATCAACTCTAAATGAAGCCTTTTCTCCAGCTTGAGTCATAACCATAAATACTGCCCCATCCCCACATTCCAGTAACAAAGTCCTTCCTTCCTCCCATGCCCCCAAACAAAGGGGACAACAGTGTGTTTGGTGGGAACATCTTGAAATAAGATATCGCTCCCCAAATGGAAGGAAGTCACAGGGGAGATTGACGCCATAAAGGCAGTTCTATCCTATTGAAACGCCAGCAGATGGGGTCATAAACATTTCCTTCTCCCCTTGCTAACAGCCACGGAGTCAGCTTCATCTTTATCTTTATCTTTATC
The DNA here is from genome assembly GCA_004024945.1 of Uropsilus gracilis. Classification (NCBI taxonomy): domain Eukaryota; kingdom Metazoa; phylum Chordata; class Mammalia; order Eulipotyphla; family Talpidae; genus Uropsilus; species Uropsilus gracilis. The sequence continues at coordinate 23,172 of PVHY01014317.1, forward strand.
TTCCTGTCAGGTCATAAATACCTCTCACTCAAGCCTCATGCACAGCTGGCCCATGCCAGGCAAGTTTACTTCCTGTTAAGTGTTCACTTCAGCAAACATTTAGAAGTAGGTGAGGGGTGAGGGTTTCGGGGGTGGGGAGAAGAAAACTGAAAACCATGCTGATGATACACAGAAATCACAGTAAAGGAAGCTTGGGAACCTTGAAGAGGAGAAATGACCAAACTGCCCAGTGGGAGTATAAGGACCCACTTAGAAGATGCTTTCACAGGGTAAATGTCTCAAGTATCTAATTAAATTTTGTACTGGTGACCAACAAAAGAGTTGTAGCATGTTAATGGTTTTTGTTCTTTCTTCCAGAACCTTCAAAGCACTGTTTGGGTTCTTTCCCAAACAGTGGTCTGGAACCTGGAATATGAGCTCACACGCTGGAGATGATTCCTGAAGAAGTAACTACATGCAAAGCCCTTGGTTAGTCTGAGGCTGAAGAACAAAAGCACCCCTTTCTTTACAGAATCTGGGCACACGAGGAAGGACTTAACTCCTGACTCTCCTCCTCCTTGGGGAACAGTTTTATGCTTAGAAACCATCTTCCTGAAGGATGCTTGCAGCTCCAAATTTGTGGAATCTGAAATGATAGAAATCTGGAAAATTGTGGGTATCTTCTCCTTGAGTTGGCTGGAAAAATTACCCTTGTAGAAGTCTTGGGATGGTCTTGCTTTTTAAAAATGTTCATAGTTTTTTTTAATAAAACAAAATCCACAAATCATTTTTTAAAAAGCAGCATCTTGGGCAACACATTCTGATAAAATAGTTAAATCTTCTTAAATAATAATAGTGGCAGATTGCTGTTGATTATAAGAAGCCAATTCTTGCTCAGACAGTAGTTGAGTAAAAGTGTCTTCATTATGTTCTGAGAATAGGTGCACTTTGTTGATTTATTTTACTCAATCTTTTGATTACTACAGGAGGCTTTAGATACTGTATCACTCAAGGAGAGGAAAGTGGAGATAGTATTGGTAAGTTTTCTATAGTAGTGATAACAAATGGTTTTGACTCTTAGGTCTGATACTTTACCAGCTGTGTAACCGTGGGAAAGTTACTTAACCTCTCTGTGCCCTTATTGCTCATCTACAAAATGGGTACAATAATAATATTTTTAAAGAAACTATTGACTTCTTTCACTAAAATCAACTTTAAAGTCATATATGACTTCATTGTGTTTCTCTGAGATTTCATAACTTTACAATTTTTTTTACTTTCATATTCTTATTCTCTCTGGGTATTATGAAAATAAACTATATCAATCAAAACCACAATGAGATACCATTTTACACCAGTAAGAATGGCCCATATAAAAAAAATACCGACCAAAACCAAACCAAACAAACAAAAAAAACCCAGACAACAAGTGCTGGTATGGATGTGGAGCGAAAGGAACACTCTTACACTGCTGGTAGGAATGCAAACAGGTTCAGACACTATGGAAAGCTGTGTGAAGGATCCTCAAACTACTGAAAATGGAACTACCATCTGATCCAGCAATCCCACTTCTGGGAATCTACCTCAAAAATACAAAAACACTAATTCAAAAAGACACCTGTACGTGGATGTTTATTGCAGCACAATAGCCAGGATATGAAAACAACCCAAATGCCTCCAAACAGAAGAATGGGTCAGAAAGTTGTGGTCTATGTACACAAGGAAATATTATTCGTCAATCAAAAAAGACAAATTTGATGCATTTGTGATAACATGGATGAACCTAGAAGGAATCATGTTAGTGGAAATAAGCCAGAAAGATAAAGAGAAATACTGGATGATCTCACCTATATGTGGAATATAGGGAAAACAAACTATAAAAGGACAAGGGAATTTTAAAACTGTCAGCAGAACTGAAGCATAGAGCAAGAGAGGGGGAGGGGAGTAAAGTCGGGGGAGAGATGGGCACAAGAAATTAAGAGATTAAGAGATGGTTCACGGGTGACAAGATGGTGGGAAAACTTTGAGGGTAGACAATGATGTAAAATATATGTGCAGTCGATAAAAATAAATTTAAAAAGAAACTTTAAAAAAGAATATATATCTCTACATCTATATCTTAGAAGATAGCTTAGACAAGAGCTTGTCACACTGCGAGGACTACGTAATGTTAACTTTCATAAAAAATGGAAGGTTTAGGTCATGTAGTCATTCTGGATAGAGTCTGAAGCAAAGGTTATCAAATACACCTTTAAACAGGTTTAACTGAGCTGACTATTCGGCCTTAGACTGACATCCACTGTTTCCCATACATTAGGATGATTTATCTTAGAGTCCTTGCTCATCCTTCCACAGTTACATAAGTCCTATGGCTGGACTACTTGCTGTTTGCTGAACATAGCCTGTATTTTCCCACACTTGCATCTCGTGGGTGTAGCACCTCCTCTCTTGGGTTTGCATTCCCACTCCTATCTTTCCCCATCTCTGGCTCTTGAGATCACAGCACTGCTGTGATCATTCAATGAGAGTTTTATTTTTTATTTTTTTTTGCTATCTATTCTTCCAGCCCTGATCCAAATCCAACCACGTCATGAATTACAGAGTTTTGAAGCAAGAAGAGCTCTAGAGACCAAATAGTTCAATTACTCTTTAAGGCTGAGGAGTTTGTGATTTGCTCAAAGATACCACATTACAGTTTAGGTCTCCTAACTGCAGAGATGGCTGAGAACAAATCCTCCACCCTACTGGTCCTCTGTCCGGTCAGGACCTGACTAGTCTCCTTGAAGCTACTGTACTCACAGTACTTGTCACACAGTTGCTTAAACTACAACTGTTTGGATATATGTCTGACCTCATCAACTGTTTGGATATATGTCTGACCTCATTCACATCGGACACCTCCATCTCTATCCTGGAGGCCTTGGAATAGAGCCTGGATAGCCAGGAGGCACTTATCAGATATTAGTTAACATATAAATGAATGTTAAAAAGGTAGTTAACCTTTCCCATTCCACTGACACACATTGCTCACATTCTCAAAGTTCTTTCTCACCAACTATTTGAATTGAATCATCCATTTCAAGACACAACAAATAAATGCTTCCATATTCGTGGAATAGGAGAAATTAAATGCCATTATGCTTAATATGTATACATTAATTTCTTAGTTTAGAAAAGTTTCTGAACACTTTGTATATATTTCTATATGCTGTATATAGGAGAGCTTGGATCAATAATTTATCAAAGAAGTAGAAGACCAAACACTGCCTTCTGATTGGCTGTGACTTACTGAGAAGAAATATATGTGTATGTGTATCTATATACATCTATATATGTGTGTATACATAGATGTTATATATATGCTTATAACTAGAGAAAGCATACGAATGACAATGAAGGCAAGTGGCACAAGGAGAAGCAGGGAGATTAAGGAAGGACTAGGTATCAAAGGAAGCTGTTATAAAATAGCGCATCTAATACTGTCATTTTCATGAGTCTCCAACTTGTAAATTAAGTTCGATACTTCATATGTAGCTCCCTCTATCACACATTTTCTTTACTTAATGATTGAAGGTAACCTTTTTCCGTCCCTAGATAAGTTCTAGTTTCCGACCAAAGTTTAACTAAAAACCATTACATATGTGTTTTTCTAGCTGGAAATAGGAATAGTAATAATAACGTGAACCATTCTTAATTTTTATTTTAAGTTTTCTTTTAATTTTTTTTTTTTTTTGAGATTAGGTCTCGCTATTTTTGCCTGTGGAACCGCAGGCTCACGTTACCTGGGGTACCACAGACTCAAGTAGTGACCAGCCTCCGCTTCCTAGGTAGCTGGGATTACAGGCCAGCTATTTTTTTGAATAGCAGGGCGCCACCACGCCCAGCTATTTTTTGGAACTAGGAACCTGCTATTTTTTGGAATTATGTCACCTTGGGTGGGATTCAAACTGTGATCCCCAGTCTCTGCCATACTCCATAGGCTGGCGCTTACAGGCATGTGCCTCCATGTCCAGCTTCCATTCTCAACTTTTAAAAGTGCTTTTATATATCTGTTCCCATTCCTTTTTCCTCCAAAGAAATTCAGGAGGGAAGTGTCAAGTGCAAGGCATGTGTATGTGATGCATAACACTGTACATCAAGCTTGGAATGATCTGCTTTATTCTGGAATCTCTCATTGTGAATTTCCCCAAAAGAGGAAATCAGAGGAAAAGCAAATCTCATATACTATCTTGTTTATTTACTGTATACATTAATCACAATCTGTAGTTATTTTATTATTACTATTTTGGTCTCTCTGGCTAATGTAAATTGAGGATAGCAATCTTGTTTATATGGTTCTTTTCATTGTAGCTACTCAGAAATTGCTGAATAAATGAATGAGTGATCAACAATAGTACTTCTATTATGAGAAATAGGTCATAATGATAAAAGAGACCAATGAACAGACCTCCTAGTGTAGAAGTGATTAGTGATTAATTATTCCAGGAAGGATGTGCTACAGAAGAAGAGGTGTCAGTCCTTCAATTACTGAGTGCATTCTCTCTGTAGGACACTGAATTAAAAACTATAGATGACATGAAGCTTAAAATATAGTCCTTTTCTCCATGTGATTGTAGCTGTATGATAGTAAGATGACAATAAGGACAGTAAGTGGTACAGTCACGTATATTCTTAGTCAGCGAAGGGTGAAACGATCTTATACTGGTGGCATAAGAAAGGGCTGTCTGGGGTGACGGGTTTTTGAGTTGATGTTAAGTTGAATTTCTTATCAATAAAAAGGGTGAGAACTTAAAAAAACTCATGTAATTTTAATATTACATGGGTAATATTAAGTATATCCTATGCTGACTAAGTTTAATTAAAAAACAGAAATACTTTGAGTTCTTCCAATAGACAGTAGCTAGCTTGTCAATGTACAATAGGGCTCTGAGACTATTGGGTTGCCCTGTAGCAGGTTTTTAATGACTTTATGTATGTTTAATCACATTCACTTGGTCTTGTTCTCTCAGCTCTAGTCCCATTAGAATTTAAAAGGTCAAGATTCAAAAGCCTAAAAAAGTGATTTAGAGTAGAAATGCCAACTTAACCTTAAGCACAGCTAAGCTGAAGCAATAATAGTATTGAAAATGGTACCTTGTATGAAATGTATGACTGAAATAAGAATATTTAGGCATTATAATTCTTTCCTGGGGTTATATTTAAAGAAATTAGTAAAATTTAAAACCACAATTTGGATTTTACTAAAAATGATGGCTTGCTGATAACTGTTGACACATATTGCTTATCTGGGAGAGCACAGAGGCATCATAAGCCAGTGAGAGAGGAGGCTAGGTAGACCTAACAACATGGAAAGGGAGCAATCTTTTGAAAATGACACAGATTTGTTACAGTTCTGAAGGGTAAGAGAGGACTTAGGAGCATTTTCTAAAGCTTGCTGGTGGGAGCTATTGCTTTTCACTGAGAGCATCACACCCAGGGCCCCTCACCTTCACTGACGCTGCTAAACATCTGCTGTTCCCAGTCTTTCTTGATTATGATTTTATAATATGCTTTACATGAAAATGACTCCAAATTGTTATAATTGATTATGATTTGAGTGATTTTTTTTTTTTTGCCCTAGAATTAGAGATGGCTTTTGAGACTGCCCCTTTTCACTAATGGAAAGGTCAGAAATGAGCTATATCTGTTGTGCTCTCCTGTTTTAAAGAACAGGTTTTGGGGGGAATTATTATTGAAAATCACAATTCTTTATTCTAGGAATGATCTCTGTTACTTAACTCCACCTGTCTGGAATGATCTTTCTATTTCTGACATTTCTACACCTGTAGATATACAGGGAATTAAAAAGTGGAATAAGAAATGTCACCATAAAGCAAACTGAGTCCTGAGGGAGAGGGCCTAGGAGACAAGTAACTTAGTATAAACGGAAGGTGCCAAATAGTAATAAAACCAAAATGGGAAGTCATGAAAATAAAATAACTATGCATTAAAAATATATTTGGACCAGCTCCTCTGTGCTGGTGTTTTGTAATATTAACTGTTTAAACCTGCTTAAATGAGAGCTTTGAGTTCTCAAAATCCTTTAATTCGGTTAAACATCCGCTACCCTGAAAGGGCTCCACAGAATCCCATAAAACATTATTTATCTGTGTGCGTTAACTGCACGATACTGTAATTTCCAGAATAAATGCTGGGTGTAAATTGTTGTTTATGTTGGATCCTGACTGTCTTTACGAGAAACAAAGTGAAAACGGAATCTTCACAGCTTTATTTCTTCCGTTAAAGTCTATTCTGCAGCAGGAAACATGCCTTGTGGAGTTTCTTAATGAACACTTATAAAGCCTGTTGGTTAAAACCAAGTGTGTAGAATCACCTCCAAATGTATCCCCTTTTTTATTTCCACATTCTTTTCATTTAAATCAAATTAAATTAAAGTGAAAGTAGCATCATCCACATTGTGATAGTTAAAGGTCTGTCAGCATTTTTATATGAAGCCTTTTCACTAGTTCATAACTTGGAAGGGACAAGAAGATATTAAAAAAAAAAAAACTTAGTACAGAGAAACTTTGCCTGGAAATGAATTTTTATTAACTTTAATGACTTTTAAAAGCACCTTGGGGCAAAAGCTATAGAGAGTGATTTAAACAATTGGTTGAGATTTTCTTAGTTTTCAGAATTTTTTTCAAGACATTCGAACTATAATAGTGATTAAAATATGAAATAATCTAAGTGCTTAAAATTTTTAAAGAATACTAAGTACTAGGAATTCCACTGTATCACAGCCCCCCTCACTTCCTGTCACACACACAAAACATACAATAAATGATTCCCTTCTTTTCTGGCAAATAGAAACTCAAGTAAGATGCTAGGAGGATTTCAAAGTCAAATTATAGGTAGGACTATGTAAAATTTCAAAATTCTCTTTTAGATTCATTCCCTGAACACTTGGTAATTTTTTCTTTCTAACTACCATGGCTAAATCCTAAATAAAAGTGGACAGTCTCTCATTGCATGCATAAAGTATTCATTTGCTATTTCTTCTGGAAAAAAAAATAACTGCACAGATTTTAAGCCAAGAATTTACAGTGCCTGTACACAGCAGCTGCTCTTATCTGATAAAATTGTGATGATTCTTTCTGAGCGATTATGACTTATCAGGTCAGTGACCAACAAACTATAAAATAGATTCTAACAGCCCCCAAAGGGTTGGTACAGACTCCTGAGTAAATAATATATGTAAGAGAGAATGGGGGGGGGGAGATGAGAGAGAGACAGACAGACAGAGAAGAGGGAGAAACATATGCATGAATGACCTAGTTAGCTTATTAAGTTGATAAAAGACAGGACCAACCCTTGATTTTAACTCTGACTGTGTACTCAAGCCCAAAAGTCAGATCAGGAGACAGCACTGCTTTTAGCCAGAGCAGAGAAAACTCCAAGTGCTGTAGGACTTTCTGGTCTATGCTGTTTGGCCCTGGTGGTTTTGATACAAGCCACACACTGGCTGTTACGTTGCCTATATTTATACATGTATCTAAAAAGACAGCTTTTGACTCCTGGGAAAATCCACCAATCCTCATAATGAACTCTAAGAGAAGGAACATGCAAATGGAACATTACCATTTTAGTGTCTTGTTCTATTTAAGACCTGAATGAATAGAACAGCAATTCAAATACATTTACACTGGATTTAAAGGAAACCTTATCAAAGACATTAAGATGTCATGATATAAATGGCCAAAGCTCTACAGCAGTTCGTATGTGAGTGAATGTGGGTCGGTCGGTAGAGATCCAGCTGCTTACACCACAGCCGATATGAGGAGAGAACTTTGATCTATATACTGTACTTAAGTCAAGTTTTTCTAATTGCATCAGCTTCCCTGGAGGTCTCTGCTGCTTTATTGCTGGAGTAGATGCTATAGAACTTCTCTTCAGTTTAATGGCATAACAAAAGTTTATTTCCTTTTCAGATCTTGAAAACTGGACACAAATTGTTTAGGTTTTAAGACCACAGATAGAGTGGCATCATTCTGGTCCCTTGGGGGGGACCCATAACTGTGGTCTTCAGCTTACTCTCACCGAGAGAACGGAAGCATGAAGGAAATGTGTGAAGTCTCAGGTACTGTGCCATCTGAACTAAAGGGGAGGCTCTCATCTGTATCTCTAGGTCAGAAGAGAAAGAGAGAATCCAGAGGCTGAAGCAGGAATGAAACAGTCCTGCAAGTCCTGGTGTCCTAGAGTCCAAAGGGTGCTAATAGATCTCTGTCTCAGAACTCTAAGGGCTAACCTATTCACTCTGAGTCACCACTTGGGTGCCCAAGTTGCAGCAAGACCAAGAAAGAAGTAGTAAGGGGAAGGAGAGGAGAGAGAAATGTAAGAACTGAGATAGTTTTCCAGAGACGAGTGTAGGATGTTTGCCAAACAACCAACATTATTCTTGACTCGACAGTGCTAGCAGTTTTATGAGCAATGGTTTCATTTCCCTCTAAAATTACACAAGTGGAATTTCTTGGTGTGATTTTATAGAGACCATATTATGTAATTTTATAGAGACCATTTCTCTAGGGGGACCCCAAATAGGAATGGGTTAGGATGGCTACAGTTCTGAGGTACAGGTACCCAGCTTGTCTTTCTCCATACAGCCAGGACCCTGCTGTGTCCTATAATGAGTTATCTTCTTCTCAATCACTGTGGAAGGTACCAGGACCAATGCCATCTCACATCTTCCCTATTTTCCCCTGAGAAACCAAGATATGCATTGGCTGCCACCAAGGGGAGGCAAAGGAACAGAGTTCAGATAAACTTTTGATAAAATGCCATAGCAAACCCCTCATCAGAAGGTAGGAAAGGTCACACAGTAAAAAAAAAAAATAATAAGAAAATATAACTGCTTTCTTATGAGGAAAATATTATGAGTTCTTCCCCTTTTTCAGTTTTTATGGAAGGAGATTCTGCCAGTTCCTTCAGAAAAAAATAAGAAAAAGTAGTTTTAAAATGAGATTATGCACCTTCAGGGTGCCATTAGGAAGTTTTACTGTACTGAGATGACATGAAAGCTCTGGAATTAATATCCCTGAGATGCTTCAAACCTGCAATAGCAATTATTGTACTACGTGTCCCTGGATAAATAATAGGGCCATTCAACTAATTAGCTTCAATGATTTCAGCTCCCTGTAAATTCTCTCTCACTCGACTATAAAAATAACACTAGGAAAACTTTTGGTAAGAGAAACTTCTTTCAGGAAATGTTTTCTTTTCTTTTTCCCCTTTCAGTTCATAATGCACATTGCGTAAAGTAACTTCCACTCCTAATCACCGAACTAAAATGGAATACACAAAATCTGCACAATATTAATTGCCATTTGCTGCTACCGGATGTATTGATGTTAAATCTCTTATTCATGACTTCCACAGAAGATACGAATGTTTTGAGAAATGCCAACTGGATTCTTGATACAAAATGCAATCATGTGTGCATGAAGACTAGAATCCTGAGTGCACATACACATATATGCATGATTAAAGATAAAAGCCAGGATTACTTATAGCCACACTTCATTACATTATCACCATGTTATTTAGAGAATTTTGACAACATGCTAGCTTTCTGATGGTGCTCACAGAACATTAATTCATTCCTTCATATTTACTGAGTGCCTATAGATGAATAATTTCTTCTGTATGTTTTCCTTGAAGAAAAGTAGATTTACTTATACTTGATATCACACCTCCTTGAAGTGACAAGGATTTCCTTACACTATAAACCCAAGCAGGAAGAATGTGAATGTCAATAATGTAAACAAACACAATTCTAGCATTATCAACCGAGGTACTAAAATTGATGGCATGACCTCTTAAAACTTGAGGTTATATTTTGTTGCTCCTTTTTCCTTTGGGTAAACAGCTCCAATTTCTTTTTCCCCCTTAATGAAAAGATCTCTATACATTGAATGAAACAGAAGCTCCTCCCTGGGATGGGCTGGTACTCCCCCTTCTAAGGCTGAACGTCATCACAGCAGAGAGGTCCAGTGAGAGGCTGTTGGCGATAAGCTTCATCTTTGGTGAAGCAGTGAAGGGGAAGAGAGCCTGAGACCTCTTCTTGGGCTTATCTTGTTTTTAATTAACAGAATATAATTAAAATGAAAGCCAGACAAAATGACCAGATCTTAAATCAGAATCCTGCCCAACAGTGCAGTCATCTATCTGCGTGCACCAGTGGTGACTGGCACTGTTCTCTGGGTCCCCAACTTTGTTCCACTACTGATGGGCAAGTTCTTCTTTATTTCTTAGTCACATAAAGAGAATTTTTCTTGGTACCAATACATGGCAAACACATGTATAAAGACAGAGGCGATGCACATCGTATGAAGACTATAATAATACTATAGTGCTAGAAAAAAGCCATGACTCCTCTGCAGTTTTGTGTGATCATTCAGTTCAGAATGATCCCTTAAGACTGATAATCATGCTATTTGAGCTTGCCGGTCAAAAACTTGAAAGTTGGATTTTTTCCCCCCTCATTTAAGGAAAACGTGACCAGTGATGATAGTTTCTGTGTACTACTAATCCATCTTATTCAAACACTCTAGATTCCCCAACTCAAAATCTACCCCTTAGAGCTACCTAGGAGGTTTGTAATATCAACCCCCATAATTTTTCCTTCGAAGAGATCTGCAGCCTCAGCTTATGAGAAATGCGGCTGGTTCACCCTAGGAGAATATAAGTCATAACGTTTGTTTTGGAAATCTATTTTACCCAATATTTCTCAATGAAATAAATTGTATAAATGAAATAAAACTGACACTGCAATATTTACTAAATTGCTACCGTCTGCTCTCTGCTTAACACTCTGACTATCATAACGTTTCCCCTTCTTGTTCAGTTTAGGAGGCAAAAGAGCAAAGGAAAAAGCCTTCTGCTAAGAATGCATTTTTAAATCAATACATATAAGGTTATAAGAGAGCCAGAATCTGCATTGTTTTCTCTTTATTTGTTATCTCTATGCATTTGTTATTTTCTTCAGACCCACATATATTCTTCAGCTTATAAAAATGTATGTGTGTTTTGGGAGTCCACACATAGAATTAGGTCATGGAGATCCAGAAAGAAAAGAGAAAAAAAAAATTCATGTCAATCAGTCCCATATAAAGACCTGCTATTACATGGTGAAAATTTTAAAAAGTGAAAAATATGCAACATGGACAGTTGAAATGACTAGCAATGAGAAGTGAATATTTAAAGAGGAAAACACACAGCAAAAAATTGAAAATTGACAAACAAGCACACGCATAAAAGGATGTTATTGTCGAAAGCCCCAGCAGTGCCTATTTCTTCCAGTCGGTGGCGCTGCACAGTCATACTTTCATGCTGATGGTGAAGGAAACTAGGTCTCTACTAGCACCCCAGTCCTTGTGCTTTTCGGGACAGCTGCAGGCAGTGTTCTCACAGCCTCAAGAAGAGATAGTTTCTGTACCCTTTGGAGACATTATGACTCGTGGGCCAAGCTATTCCTCAGAGCTCAGAAAGTCTTCTAAAAGGAGGGTAAAAATGGGGAGGTGCTCTGAAGGCTCTTGTGGCAACTAGAGGTGGGGAAAGAAGGAACCAAGCTATAAATAAAAATTATTTCTAGAAATGGTATGTGGTTGATGCATTATTAATGATGGTGAAATATATCTCAATATGGAGGGGAGAGTGGCCACATCTCAAGATGGAGCAGAACCAATATCACAAGACATATTTTTGTGATTTTAGAAGGATTTAAGATACCTCTTAAAGTCAGAGGGTTTACCTGATTAAGCACAGAGATACTAAAGAATGAATATGCAATAGAGATGAAAAAACACAGAATGTTCTTTTGACACTCCTAATTTTTTAAGTTACTGACCACAACTGAATGAAAACCTAGACCATCCTAGTTTTAAAAATAGTTTAGTGTATTTTAAACTGTCTATATTGAAGCATTTAAAAACAAGCTTCATTGCCTACTGAGTCTGGAAAGCAGTGTAGCTTGCTTGCATCAGGTCACAGAACTTGACAAATTCCCAGTTTAATGTTCCCTGATTTAACCACTAGTAGCATTCTGTTAGCACATTCTGGGTTCAAGAACGTTTGCCTTTTCATATTAACCTGTACCCACAAATATATATCTAGACAGTATTTAGCCATTTTATTACAAGTACAAATCTTACACGTGGAGTTATAAGCTATTATAATTATGGCAGTAATGCAAATATGGGTAAAGATGATGAGCCAAACAGGTGACAGATGATCACAGACTTAAGATTTATAACTGTAAAATGCAGTGTCACTTAGAAGGGTATATTTGTGGTACATCCACAGAATGTATGTCATGAGAGAGGGAGAGGAGTACTAGGTTAATATTCTCTTTCTTTCTTCTTCTTCTTTTTTTTTTTTTTGCTAGCTAGATGGGAGATTTAGTCTTGCTGCCTGGATTTGAGGGTCTCTCACACTGCTCATCTGAACAATCAATTTTTACTGCTGTAGAAGATAATAATGGTAATAACACTATAGAAAAAAAACTACCATGACCCATAACTGTAACTTATTACAGTCTTTTAAAAAATAACTGTAGTGTATAGAGCTTCTTCATTTCTTGAAGCAGAAAAGGAGCTGACAGTTGGAGCCTCTGAGGCTGTCTATATATCTCCTGAACGCATGCAAAAGGCTGATCTGCTCACAAAGGGATTGCCGCTGTGGGTATGACCACGTGGATGAGAAAAGTGACCCAACACTGGAAATTTGCTGAGGACAGTCACCTTCTGGCCTGCCTGTTTTCTTGCACCAAGTGCCAGCAGAATACTCTTTCAGTGTGACGTGCTAGAGTTTATCATTCTATACCAAAGAAGTCAGGAATCTTGGTCAGTTACAGTGATGCTCTTCCACAGTAAATCTTCAGTATTCGCACCAGTTCTGTCAATGGATGGTGCTTTTTTGTACTGAAATTTCAAAGATTTCTGTTCATCCAAATAATGATCATAAATAAAATATCCCATAAAGCCTAATATGTTCTTCTATTGTATTTATCAGAGAGGATGCAAACTATAAAGCTTTCTTTCATCCGAGGGCTCAAGTTTCCATGTGCTTAACAAGAACTCACCTGTTTTCTATGGGATGTGAAAAGGATTGCCCCATAAGACAAATTGTATCCAAGACACTTTCATATGAAGTGGATCCACCAAGCACACTGTTTATCTTCAGATCTGGAAGCCTTCCTTAAAGCATGACTTTGCAACAAAGAAGGTTTAATGCCACTCCATTCTGTAATGCACAGCATGCTAACAAGATTTATAGACATTACTGGTGCAGTTAAGGAAACTTGAATGACTTGCAGTTTCTCTAGATGAGATTAAAAAAATCTTAAAAAGTATGTGCAGCATACAAATGAAATCAGATTGCATTAGAAGCTGTTTAAAAGTACAAGCATAATACAGCTTGTGTACCAGGCAGGGAACACACGGCAAAGATTTGTTTTACTTCTCTTAGACAACCATTCTACAGCCACCAAATATAAACAACCATAAAGTTACAGCTGCTTTTAAAATGTCACTTTGGGACAAACTGTATAGATGGGGAATTAGATAGTACTGAATGGTTTCAGAAAAGGATCAGCACTAGGGTCTGAGCTACCAGCTCTGCATTCATGACAGAGAATAAAATATTTCTCATCACTAATCATATGTTTTCATATGGAGTTACATAATTCTACAATGTAACCCAAATGATTTATCAACTTAAGAATGATTAACTAACGCCAAAATTTAAAAAAAATTGAGTCGTTATATGGTATGAAAATGAGACAGGTGAAATTGGGGAAATAATTAATATTTTGGGCAGATACTTGGCTATCCATAATTTTAAAAAATGGGAGATGCAACCGAGTAGGCTACAAAAATGACTCCAGCTAGGTCTTCTAGTTAAATAGGTTAAGACAGGGCAATATACTTTTAGTGGGTTGAATAAAACATAGAATAACCTATATTAAAAAAGCACATAATAATGTCAAATCTTTAAGCTCCCATCTAGGGGATTTGCAATAAAATGAAATCATTAGGCAGAGTGGTCACTGCAATGATGATGAGAAGAAAAAATAACTCAAAATTCTCATATCTATTATTATATTAGAATAGTCTACTTTCTTCTCTACATAATAACATTGGGCATTAAAGAGCCATTTACACATACCTTATTATTATTTATGAAATTACAAGTACACACAGTGTCTGATAACTCATCTCTGTGTTAAATAGGAACATACATTGTTTTTTAAAATGTCTGTCTTTTACAATGTGCTAGGTAACAGCTTTCCATAGAATAATCATAAATGCCTTATATAATGTGCTCTATAAGAAGTTATTAAGGATTATGACTACAGTAACATAAACCTAATATAAATATGAAGAAAGCATTTAGGAATGGTATTTTCACTTAGATGGTTACCTATATAATTTGTAGCAATACAATTATCACAGGAGAAGACGTCCCACATTTGAAGAAAAAGTCGTTGCCTCGAATGTTAGTAAAAATCCTATAACAGATTTTTTCTAGTAATTTCACAAAAACCCATACTTTTAAAAAACATGAGAAGAATCCGCAATGCCACCTACAGTATTCTCGACAGTAATCTTGCCTTGCAGGAAAAATAAAATCAGTTTTATTTGAAAATCCAGGTGCATGTAAATTTCCAAACTGCAAGTAGGTGGCAGTGGAGACATTTCTGGATGATCTTTCTCAGCTGGAAATGCAAATGGAGGAAAAAACCTTCTTAAAAACAAGTTACAAAATGTACTAAAATAAATAATGTCTTGAAATGTAACCTTCCATAGCAGATCACCATTAAGAGCTAATAAAATATTTGTCTTTAGGGACCAAAATCCCACCAAATCCCTTAATGAAGGTATCCACAGCATGAAGAGTGAACAGCATGGATGATGAAAATTAGAAAAAAAAAAAAAGGAAAAAGAAGGTTTGGCCAATTGTTTCTGACAAAGCATGAGTAAGAATTAGGAATTTGAGGAGGACAAGAAACTCCTAGGTTGGCAGCACAAACACATAAATTTAAAACGAATAAGTTAACATTTTAAGAAGCCATTAAGAAATCTGTTTGAATGTAAATTCACGAGGAAGGTGAATGAGTTCACTAGGATTTGGTCTTTAATGAAGAATATCAATTGAGCCCATCAAATATTTGTGTACAGCAAGAGGCTATTAAACAATGCAGACGTATTTAAAGTCTGTTCAACTCTAAACAAACACCAAAAACACTAGAATAAAACCACCTGAATTGTCTTTTAAGGTTAATGAGATGGTAGTTAGATTCATTCTGTTCTCAAGTTTACCTGCAAAGACAAGCAGGGTCATTAAGTTGTATTATCAATTCAATCTAATTGATTTGACTTGTAGAGATCATATTAGAAACTGGAACAAGTCCAGGAATAAACACTGGAGGGGTGTGTGTGTGTTGAATACAGATAGAAAAAATCAGGTAAATGGATTATAAGATAAAAAAGAAAGTTCACAATATTATTCATATCAGATTCACCTTGTGAAACGGAAAGTAAGCTTCCAGATCAAAGTTACCATTACATCAAATCAGTTTTTCTCCCTGCCATAGTTGGTTAA